>JAOEGS010022580.1:22145-33448 GCA_025447755.1 Corythornis vintsioides | reverse complement strand
TAATACAAGACTTTAATGAAAAAAAAAAAAAAAAAAAAAAAGAAACCTAATTAAAATCACAAGTTATTTAATATATCTTATACTAAGAGATGAATAAGGAATTTGAACAAACATTTCCAGAAGACAAAAATGGTAAATGACACCCATTTCATTACTTATTTCTTTAAAAAATAGTTTTTATTAAAATTAAATGTTGCTTCTTTTGGCATTATATGGTCATTGCTTATATTCATAATTTCTCCTATAGCTGTTTCCAATCCTTCTGAAAAGCTAAATACATTTGATCCAGTAGAAGAGAGACTTCGAGCACAAATTGAAAAAGAAAAAAAAAGGTATTATTTCTGCCTCAAACTTCTGCCATCCTTCAGAAGATAAATTATACTGATAGTATATTCCAATTACAGTTCTGCACACAAAGCTACCCTCAGGGTTTTCTCTGACATTTTTAAAATGTCAGCTTTGAGGTTCACTGATATTTTTTAAATGTGTGTATATGCTGTTGGTTTGTATATAAGATGTCACAGTACGTGACTGGGGAAAATTTATGCTTGGGCTAATGGCTAAAAAAAAATTTAAAATATCTTAATGTCCTCCCTGAGGATTAATGTTATAAACTTGTTGTTTGAATTCAAATGTATTATGAACTATTTTGGTTAATTCAGAAATGATCCACCTTCCTTGAGCTAAGAAAAACCTTTAGGCTATACAGGATTGACTAAGAGTAAATAATATGCAGAATACACATTGATTAACCAATCCTTGCTCTAATGTTTCTGTATCCAAGAGAGTAAAAGAAAACCGATCAGGGATATCAGTTCTAAGTAGTTTGCTAGCATTTATACTATGTGCAATCTTGAAGAAACTTCTGGCTTTTTCATGCTACTGGTGAATCTCCAACTGTATATTAGGCAAGAGGAATCATTAATGAACCTTCCATCTGAAAAGATAATCAGCCTCAGCTTCTGTCCGAATCCAGGCTCTGGTGACCAATTGTTTATTAATGGTGACATACTGAGAAATGAAAAGAAATAATTTACATATTTGATTGAACTTGTATTTTGATTAATCAATATTGATGCCACTTGAGTTTCACTAATATATTTAGTGAAATAAAAGCTTTGTGGGATAGGTTTCTTGTACTTACTGTCCAAGGAAGCTCTTATAAAATATGAGATGTCTCTTCCTACTACAATGCTGTCTGGCCCTGCATCTCTGATTATTATATATTCTTTTGTAGTTTAAATCTGCAATTGTTCTAGATACGATAAGGCTTTGTTCAGATATGTGTTGGAATATTTGTAACAGATTTTTTTCTTCTCATGTTAGTGACAAAACAAAGCTCAATCACTTGAAAACGTTGAAGGTAGAGATTTCATATCTGCAGCTTCTTATGAAAAAAGTCAGTATGAAGCTGCAAAAAGACTTTGAACTCTGGTGGTCTGAAAAGACAATGAATCTACAGGTATTAAATCACTTTCTATTTCTTCTATTTTCATGTAAATGTAACATCTTCGATCATTTCCTAAAGAAGTAATTAAGTGACTAGGTAGAAAGAAGTATAAAAAATGGGATTTGGGGCCTGATTCCCCTGTGCTTATGCCAATGTAAATCAGACAAAGCTAATGTGAATTATGCTTCTATGAAGCTAATACAAATGAAGCAAAACCCTTGCCTTCTGCTCTATTTTCTTGCTTGACATTTCCCCAAATAACTTAATTGAAAGACAAGAATGATTCCAAAAATGCCAAAAACTCTGAAGGAACATAAAACAAAGATAGGAGACTGGGAAAAAATAAAGTAATATTATCACTTCTAATAAAACTGTGATTTCATCAAGTTTATGATGTGTATATTAGAAGATGGCAGTCATTGCTGTAATATAAAAAATGTCAGCAGACATAATTGGTTTTTAGCTTCCATTGTTTTCAAAGACTCCAATAACTTTTCTGTTTTCCCAAGCTCTTAACACAGAGCCTCTGTCCCCTCACTCTGAGGGGATGAGGCCCACCATTGTCATCCATTGCCTGTTTAAGAACCCAGTAGAAACAGAGTGCTCTAATTTAATGACTGGTGTAAAAACAGAGATGTCATTTTAAACAGTGTATTAGAAGTTCATAACAGTCAGTCTGAAAATTACACAGTTTGACAAGCACAGGAGACAGTACAAGAAGGTCCAGAGGAAGATAAACTGAAACAACAACATAGCTTTCTCATGCTCCCCTTCTGACACTTGTTTAATGTCTTCCAAGTAGTGACATAGCATCTCACACCAAAGCACTGCTATCAAATGCACATCAGCCTAATGAAAAAGAGTGCTGAGTGCAGTCCATCCCATATCATTTATTCTTAACTGGAAGAAAGGATGTATTCCTTGGGGAAGAGTTGTTATAAACAAAGAAGTGTTTAGTGAGCATTTTTCTTAACTCTTATGAGTGTAAATTTAAGCTGTATTTTTAAGAAAACAGCCTAAAGTGCACATGGAACTTAACATGAGGAACTTGGTTATCCCTAAAATGCCACTTAACTAGCTCAACTTCAAGTTATCATTGCAAAATACTTTTCAGGTTAAAATCTGTAACCATATTAGTGGTAAAGAGCTTTCAGTCTAAACATTTAGGCTTTTCAAAGGACTGCAAGTAATACTCTTAAATCCACTGGAGCACATTTTTCTCTGTCCCTTAACAGATGAGGTCTAGGATTCATCATCTCATGATTCATCAGCAGATTAGAAAACTGGAAAAAAAAAAAGGGATTGATTTCGTAGATCTTAACCTGTCTATACAGCCTAGCTCCCTAAGAAACTCAAATCAGTGAACACTGACTGTTACATATTAAAAAGAAAATGTTACTTGATCTTAAAAATACTTGAACCAATCCTAAACACTTTTCTCTTTGTTCAGAAGTGTTTGTCTGAAGTTAAGGAAATACTGTTGACACTGTGTTTTCTGAATGAGTCATTACTTACCTTGTTATTGCTGAAACCTGTAGGCCAATATTAAGCACTCTAAAAAAATCCTAGCCTACCTAATTTTGTTTTTCAATATAAACCCAACAGGAAAAGCCAGAGATGCTTAGCTCACCAAATACCACAACTGTTTATCCCCAGTTTGTCAAATCCTCAGATCTGTCAGCTAACGGGTAAGTTGGTCGTTTTTTCTCTTCCTTCCTTCCTTGTAAGAAAGTGCAGATTTAGTAGAAATGCAGTTCACAATGCTTTTTCAAATATCACACACAAACACCACATTTCCAATTACAAGAATAATTACTCTGTAGAAAAATAATTTTTATCATTCAGTTGTTTTGCAATCATATTGAAGTTAGCTTATTGTAACTCAGTTCTTTTAACTTGTTGGTTTTGGGACCCCAGAAAACTGATAGTAGGAACCCCATGACAGATAGTTAAGAAAAGTAAGGCTGTTATCAATCAGTTTTGCTATTTGAGATTATATCTCCTTTGGAATGTATTCTGGGAGTTGAAAACAAGAAAACAAACAAGATTTTAAATGTCTTTAATATACAGCCTAGATAGATTTGCTGTTGAAAAATATCCTGGTGCTACATTTATGCAGCATATTATTTTACAATTATATTGCATTTGGTATTGTAAAATAGAGGTGCATGCTTTACAGTAGACATATGTAATCATCTTCGTTGTTTCATCAACAGTCACTTCTGATTTCAAAACCTCTAACTTAAATTTACAATAATAGGTCTTTCATAGCCTTTGAGCCAAGTAGAGTGCAGGAAAAGACATAACTGAATGTGCAGTTTCTTTGACATATTCTTATTTATCATGTTCTTATTATTCATATTTCTTTGAAAATAAGCGGGGGTCGTCTCTCTACTTCCCTCTTCCTCTCACCTTTCCCACCTGTCTCTTCCTCTCTTTTTCTCTCTCTCTCCTTCTCATTATACTGTTAATCTTGCCCTGATGAGTGGCTTTACATACAGTTCTATAACAATCCATAAATGAACATAATACATCCTACATACCATTAAATAATGAATACTGGAATTTCTTAAAGCTGTAAGATATATTCTAATTTTTATTGTAAACTTTCAGGTGTCTATAGTAAATGCTTCATAATCAATGAACAGAATGAAACACAGAATCCTCTGAAATTGTCTAAGAAGGCATTTTCAGATGTCTCAAACTAATTAAAGCCAACTCTAGTCTTCTCTACTTTATATTTTATTCTGTGTTCTCCCAAGGCCCAGGCACTATTCATTTTGTAAATGGCTGGCAGGTTTTAGGCCTAATTTGAACTGGTCATTTCTAGGTTAGGCTGAAGGTTACTTGTTCCATAGAAAAGCTGATGCAAAAGAATGTGATAGTGGTTTTGGTTTAGCTTAGCACAAAGTCAGCCAAATTAGCTCAAGCAATCCATTAATGTTACTCTCTTTAACTTTGCACTGAATTGAACTAAAGACCTCTTGCACAACCTCTCTGCTCTGTTCTTGGGAACAATTTCTAGTTGGTATGCTGATGCATTGCTCAGGATACTGATATCTTTTGCAGTCTAAACTGGAATTAGAAAGAACATATGATAATGCTCAGGCACAGTGAAATGGGAGATTAGCCTCCAGGAATGGTGATTTCTCCTTCCCCCATCCTAGCTCGGAAGCAAAATTGAGTAATTGGTTTCTTTATAATTTTCTTTTAAACTTTTCTGTCAAATGCCATTTCCATTTGTGTTTATTACTGGAGGACAGGTCTCAGAGAAGTGTGTCTAGCATTTTGAATAGATGGGGGAAAAGTGCCTGGTTCCTTTCAGCTACCAAGCTTACTGCCCCATGTGTTCTCTTGTGAAAAATCACATTCTTTATAATGAAGTTTCTCTATGTCTATGTAATGGACATGTTGACTGAAATTGGATAGTCCTTGCATACATATCACAGACACAGAAGATTCAACTTCTTGGACTTAAATTGTAGAGGGAGTCATAATGAATATAGTTTTATTTTCCCGTCTCTAAAAACATTCTTGAAATGTGGTTTTGTCATGAGAAAAAACATTTCTTGAACAGTTTAATCCCATTACAAAATCGGATATACTTAAAATAGCTGAAACCAGTAGCTTGTATATTGTGGAAACTTACAGACTCATGCTCATTATTCTATTGAATAGATTCAGAAGATTTCTAGACTATATTTATCTTTGCATATGTATATCATATGAGGGTTGAAGAAATATTATATCTTATCTGATCTGAACATATTACTTAAAATTAACAACTTTTTAAAGTGGAGAAAGAATGACCCATCTCTATATTTCAGATAGAAATGGGTCTAATCAGCGCTCCTGGAGATACAGTACAAAGAAAACTAAAGAGGAACGTAAAATAATAACCAAGAAGTTACTTTATTCAAAGTGAATACTCAATAAAATCCCCCAAACTTGAAAGAAAATACCCTATTTGTCTGCATTTTCTTTACCATATAAAGTTGTCATGCAAACTGTAACTTGTACTGTATTTATGTCTATTAATGAGTCAAGTCTGCAAAAATTCTTAAAATACGTATTAGGCACTGCATGTCTGCTCCATTTCAGAATTCAAGCACAGTGTTTTGTTCATCATCATATAGTCTTCTCCCACACTGGCTTTCATTTAAGAAATGTATCAAATCCTTATCTTTTTTAATTACTTCTCTCAGTGAATATTTAATTTCACTAGTGGGGAACTCTTCTTATATTCCCCTTGAATCAAGAAAATGTTAGATTGTTACTCAGATCTTCTAAAAAAAAAATTCGAGTTTTTTCCTTCTCTTAGAATGAATGCATTCCTTTTTAATTCTGTCAGATATTTCATTAACATTCCTTTTTACTTCATCTTATTTGTACTGTTTTAGCAAGCCCTGCAGTATGTTCAATCTCAGACTCCTTGGCTCTCCAGCTTCTTCAAAATCTTGTCATTTTAGATTCCCTTGGAGGTATTTTCAGATAACTCTTCATGTTTTCTAATGACATTGAGAATGAGATTTTTTAACAGTTACTGTCCTGGATTGCAAAATTTACTCCTTATATTAATACTGTGTGAAACAAGTGATATGTTTACATATCTTTCAGCATTTTTTGTCATCATAATTTCTCATTCCGGCCAATAATCTGCAGTGTTACATTATGATAAAATATAATCTGGGAATAACATCATTGATTAATGACATTCCAAAGCACTTCACATTCTGCTCATAGCAATTTAACTTGAACAGTTTATCTGTGAATTTACAAGTTAGGCCAAATTTGATTTTGTAACCAAACACTAGGTTGAATCTCGCCTGCCTTTACAGAGAACATCTGTTTCCCTCATGTCCAAGACTCAGACTGGAGAACTGCAACTGAGGGGTTTTTTTTTAACATTGGAGAGGTTGCACACCTTCAAAATTTACGCTTTCCATTTTAATTTACCTGATTTTCCAAGTTTTTCATTCATATCATGACATTCATAAAACCTCTTCATCTTCTTTGCCCTATGTGCTTGATGGAGCTACTCAGTTCCTGCAGCAAGGGAGACACTGTTGCAACACTGTACAGCTCTAGCTGTTGCCCCATTCCTGACTGAGGCATATACCCCAACACATGACCACCCCCAAGAAAAGGAAGTTACCCTCTGCGTGAAACTTCAGGTTAAAGAAAGAACTGAGATATATTAAGTTGTCAGACTATCTTTAATCTCCAGAAAAGGCACAAATTTTACTGAAGCTGTCAGGAAAAAATACTTTGAGACTTCTTAAATTCAACAGAAGGAAAAATCAGATAGATTCAGAATGAGTGACATTTATATTGTCAAAAGATCTTGAATAATGTTAGAGCTTAGAAGCCAGAGAAAGAAGCAGGACTTCTACACCTTGTAGGTCCATCCAAATTCAAAACTGTGATCCAGGAATGCCTTTTTTACACATTACAGAAATGTGGGTTGGAAGACAGCTCTAGAGATCCCTAGACCAACCTCTTGCTAGAAGGGCTATCTTCACACTGAATCAGGTCAGCTCTGGTTTTATCTGGCTTTGTGAAACATCCTGAGATGCTCAGCCCATCGGGCTTAAAATATAGAGAAGAAGATCATCACCCCCACCCCATGCTGTCATCATTACCTTCTGTTAACTTTAGACCAGTACTAACAAATTTTCTCATCTTTTCTCACCACTGTAACAGCTGTAACTGTAACTTATGATTCAGTGTGTCTTGCAATGCCATAGAAATATTATCTCTTCAGTATTATGGATGCAAATTATCCCCATACAAGCCATCTCTCTAGGCTAGGGAATAGAGAAATCTCTGGGATACTTAATACATAGATTTGAGTTCTGTCAAGACAAGGATTTTTTTAGATTAGTACTCATGTGTTAGATTAGTACACTAATTGTTAACTTCTTACATGCAAGTATCACTTTAAGTCATTAAAAAAAAAAAAAAAAAAGTTTTAAGCTTCCATATAAATTTCCTTCACTTGCAGGAGAAGAGTTTGCATCCCACAGACAAAAATGTCTGACTGTAAGCCCACAGGTAGAGAGTAGGAGTTTAAGGTTCATTTCTGAGTACAATAATGGTAAGATCCTGATTCTGTGCATCACTCAATCTAAGCGTTTTTTCTAATATCACCTCAGGTGCTCAGTTCTCTCAGAGCTCTCTAAGACAAGTTTTAGCATGTTGTCCTTGGTCCAGGAATCTACTTGAAAGTGAGATCCTTAGAGGTCAAACCCTGCCACACCTGTAGTGTCTTTTTTTTCTCATGGATCTGGGTATAAATCCTCTTTAAAATGGGGATTTAACAATTTTTAATTCAATGGGGAAAAATAGCTCAAACTTAGAAAGTACTGCAGCTTAAAAAATAAATTTCTTCAGCTAACTCACAGTATTTATACAATTTTACCTTCTGTTCAAAGCAAATAAAAAACAAAGCTTAATTCAATGAAAAGAAAGCAATGAAAAAGGATCACACTAAGTCACATTACCTTACATCTGTTGCAGGCTAAGAACATAATCATGGATGGTTGCTATGGTTCAGTTGATGTGTAGTGATATATTAAACCATTGCTGTATGATTTGAATGTCTGGGTATCTCAGGATGCAGAAATTGAGTTCTTCTACAAAATTGAATTAAGATTCTAAATCACTTATTTTTTAAGAGCTGCAAAATCAATGGAAAAAAAAATATTCAGGAAATCCTAAAGCAGAATTATGATGTGAAGTTTTGTAATAACATCATACATCCTTTCTTAGTTCTTGTCATATGTAGGTGTAATAAAGTACAGAGTATTTTTAACATTAAATATTATATTGGTTTAATTGAATTAGCCTGAGTCTTGAGGTTCTTTTAATCCATTTAGGCAGGTGCAAATGTTATGGGACTTGAGGAGTTAAAGAGAAACATTCTGTAAATCTGGAGCTGTTCACTTGAAAATGACTTATACTCTTGGGCAAAATATCTTCTGCAAAACTGAACCTGGCACAGTGTAATACAGTAAAATTTTAGTAATAAATTTCTTTCCTTTTTCAAGTTCTCTGCCAGAAATATCAATTCATCAGCCAACAATGAGCAACTACTGCACTTAGCAAGAACTTGCCAATCCTGCCATCTACTGGAAAAAAACGAAAACTGAGTAATTCCTTGTTTCTGCTCTAAATCTGGCATCAGAACTGGCAGCATACATGACCTCTAGGGAAAGGAGAAATTCCCTAGACATCCCATGGCAGAAACCTGCCTTCCTAGTGGAGAGGTTCCTTGATAATGGTATCTGCAGGGATAAGAACAGCTGTTTGCAATATATTTGCCTATCATCATCAAGCCACATCCCAAAGTATTCCCTGAGTTTTTATTCAGTCTTCTACTGATTTCAGTAATAATTTCACCCAACTAAAGCAAGAGTGGAAAATGAGGTAAGGCCTCAATTGGCTAATAGTTTGAGAACTAAATATACCTTTACAAACAGTACATCAGATACATGAAAGTGCTTTGTAAGCCCGGCTTAGAAGGCAAATACTAGAAGTATAATCTTCATGAGTTTGTCATGCTTTCATAGCCACATTCTCTACATAAACCTAATCATCACATGGATTCAACTGAAAATCCTCTTCCAGTAAACATCATGTGCTTTATATAGATAGAAAGTCTTGAAAAACAGCTTCTTTGTAGTTATTTAGGGTGCATTAATAATCCCTCTTCGAGGCCTATATTCTTCCCTTCATTTTTGCTCTCATTCAGCCCTAATCAAGACCCAACTGGGAAAAACAATTCAATTACTTCTAGTAACCCTCCTTTAAAAACAAGGTAAGAACCATACCAGGGTTATTCAGAGGTAAAAAGCAAACCAGTCATATAATACCTAAATTACCCTTTATCAGTCTCTTTAACAACAGTCTTCTTGAAAAAAAACAAAAACAGAAACAAACAACAACTGCAACAAAACACACCACACACACACACACACACACACACACACACACACACACACAACCAAACCTGAAATTGCAGATTTTCCTCCAACTTCCAAAACAACAACAAAGATGCTTTATATCAAGTAGCTGCATTATCATCATTAAGTTGTGGTTTCTTGATTGACCTGAAGTTTTTTTTCATGATGAGCTATCAATCCTCATGATTGTGCCTTCTCAGCAAGAGAAAGGGACTCTGAAAGAGTAAATAAAAACATTAGAAAGGAATAGGGATCAGAGTATGTAAGTATTGCAGAATATAGGAACTATGCAGAGATTTTTTTTCATGCACATGATTTTGTCCATAAAATATTTTTAATCTCCCTCCTAAAAATCATTCTAGTAAAATATAATTACACCAGCAGTCCAGATGTGTCAGGCTTGGCAAAGGTTGAATATGTCATGTTTTTTCAGAAGAGGTACTGCTTTGTGCAAAGTAGCTTGGCAAGTTAACAGAAACTACTTTTCTTTTTTTTTTTGACAGCTTCTCTATTTTTTCTCATGTTCTCATTTCCATTTCTTTTCTGCACCAAAACAACTAGCCAAGTCAGTATACTTACAGAAGTTACATTCTTATTGTGTTCAACAGTTCTGGCTATTAAGGTCCTTAGGAAAATGTGGTTAGATTACTGGTTTTCCTACTGCATAAGTAAGAAAAAATCACAAAGGGAGTTTTCTTTCATTTTCCAAAACAACCCATTTCTAGAGCAGCAAAAGATGATGGAAAATTTCATCCCCTAAAACCTAATGTTTCAAATTGCATTTGTATATAAGGAAAGGAAATTCTAAAATAGAATTTAGAAAGTAGCTTCTCAAATATATTGTTTTAGGCTTTGGGTTTTTTTATGGTGTTGCTAAGCAAATTAAAATAGGAAAGAAAATAGTAATTTACTGGTGTTCTGAGATGACCTTGTAAATTACATAAAAAGAGATCTTGCATTAAGTTAATTAATTTTTTTTTTTCCATTTTGGTTCTCTAATTCAGCAATTGAGAATTTAATTAGTATCACAAAGACAAGGATATCAGGCTTCTGTTTATGTCAGGCACAATTACATTCTACTACAATAGCCAGTAGAACAGTGGAGATAACCATAATTACAAAGATAGGGTATATTTTTAAAAAATGTTTCTTCTCCAGTTCTACTTGTCCTTCCATATTGTAACTTTTATCACTATATTTCTCATTACACCATTATTGCTTAAACAAAGCTAAACACACGGGGCCAAATTCTTAGCTATCTTAGCTTACAGTAGCTTCACTATACAACATCATCTTAAGCTGCCACAGGATCTGTCAAAAGCAGAGGTAAGTCAATGACTTGACTGCATAGACGTAAGATCTCAGCTGGGTCTGGAGATTCAGCAGCACAAAAGATTTGCAACTGTCAGTAAATCCCATTAATATCATGCAATTGTTTACCTCCATATATGTGTGAAACTTAATTCCCTTAGAGTAGGAAAAAGTACTATTGATCTTTTTAAGAAAGTAGCAGTATTTTTTCCTGAAGCAAACAAACACATGGCACAGCCACATCCATAATTTCTTTGGAAAACTTACTGTATTAGTCTTTTCCACTGGGCAGTAAGTCTTTGACTCAGCAGTAAAATATTTTTAACCCTTTGTAAGACGTTTTATAGCTGCTAAGCATGTGGCCCTACCAAGCTAAGAAGATATATTGTCCTGGTGGACAGGGGGATGACCATGAGCCAACAATGAGCCCTTGTGGCCAAGAAGGCCAATGGCATCCTGGGATGCATTAGGAGGAGTGTGGCCAGCAGGACAAGGGAGGTTCTCCTCCCCCTCTACTCTGCACTGGTGAGACACCACCTCGAGTACTGTGTCCAGTTTTGGGCACCCCAGTTCAGAAA
>JAOEGS010022580.1:4603-15797 GCA_025447755.1 Corythornis vintsioides | reverse complement strand
TAGACTGGATATCAGGAAGAAGTACTTTACCTTGAGGGTGGTGGATCAGTGGAATAGGCTCCCCAGGGAGGTGGTTAAGGCACCATCTCTGGAGTTATTCAAGGTGAAGTTGGCCAAGGCTCTGAGCAGCCTGGTCTAGTTGCGGGTGTCCCTGCTCACTGCAGGGGGGATGGACTAGATGACCTTTGGAGGGCCCTTCTGGCCCTAAACATTCTATGATTCTATGATGGAAACTGCATAACCATTTTAAGCAGTCTGTTCTAGTGTTTTACCATCCTTATAAAGTAAACATTTTTTTCATCTGTCCAGCCTGAATTTACCAGTTTTGTCCATTGTCTCTCTTACTCTCAAAAGCCACACTGTCAAAATCTTGCCTCCATCTTCTTGATGGCCTCACAGGTGTTGAGAGATTTCTAGGTTTCCTCTCTTAAGCCTTGTCTTCATGAAAGCATTTATTGCTTCAATGAATTTTGGTTATCCATGAATGAACAAAATTACTTGTATAATTTCCAGATTAGTTTGAAATAACCCAGACATCTACCACACTCAAGAAACATAGAAGCCCACATTTGTAATGGTCTTGACTCCTGCCTAAGCCACCTGTAAAAGAGTATTGCTAAGCATAGAGATTCTCATGCACATCTGACTCCTGTGTATTCACCTAGCCATATTGACCTGATCATCTGCTGGTTGGTTAAATGTTTATATGGCATATATAGTTTATTTATTATCTCCAACCAGAATAAATCCAAATTATTTTTTTTGGTGGCAGTTTCTTGAGGAAGTAACTCTACAGTGCTCAGTGTCATACAAGGTTTAATTTATGACAGACATTATGGATCATCTCATCTCTCATTCAAGGGCATTTCCAATCCTTCAATATAGTTTATTTCAAGAGAAGATAGACATCCACAACATCTACAGCAACTTAGTTTATGGGAGGGTCAGGATATGACCCAGACTTAAAATTTAAGTTCAAAGGGTCTGTTCTAATTTATGCTGAATCTACCAGGGATCAATACACAGTCTGAAACCACACTAGTGAAATCCAAAAGCTCACCAGCTTTTGGCTTTGGCATTTGTCTCCATTTTCATCACTTCCTGGCCACCACAGCTTTCTAGAGAGCTCCAAGAAGAAAAAGACATAACTATGCTGAGTTTGTCTTGCTTGGAAGATGGACATGCCTTGAATTTTCACTCCTGTGTTATTTATGAAAGAGGCTTTGAATTGGAATAATGAGGTTCACACATGTAAGTATATATAGTATCACCTTCCCATCAACATATTTTATTGTTCTTAAACCTAGTTTAATCAATTATAGGATGCAAGTTATTAATAATAATATAAACTGAGAGCACTTCAATGTAATAAACTCAAAATCTTGTAAATGTGGCCTGTAACAAATACCGAGCTGGTTGATGTGGATGCCAACAAAGATGAAAATCTAGGGATGCCCAGTTACATATAGTATTTTGGTGGCTCTTTTCAAAGTCCATTTTTAAAAATCACAACAATCAAACTTCTGGTTTGGGGTGATTTCACACGAATAATGTTTATTGTTCTTTAAATTGATGTAAATGATGTTTTTCTAACATTTTTTTCTGTTGCTTTGAAACCTCACCGGTAAAGCAAGCCATGTCAAATATATACTTTTAATTGTTACTATCCTTGCCTTGATTTGACCCCACCACAATAAAATTTAAGACTTCTACTAAAACTTTATTTTCCCTTTCTCTTGAGGGAAATCTCAGTGGCCACACCTGTGATTTTGTAAAAATTATCTTCTGTTCATTTTGCAGGGGGGGGACGACAGCTGTGGTGCTTCATTTGACACAAATAACGAACTAAACAAATGCCTGTATTTGTGGACCAACAGAGGGTCTACCCAAATGTGTTTATACAGATAAAGAATACAAACAATAATGTCTACCTCCAATACAATAGCTACAGAATATAAGGATATATTTTATTTTCATGTGATACATCTGAGAAAAAAAAATACTGAAATATTGGAACTCTTTATAACTCTTATCTGAAAATGCCTCATGCTTTCATCTGTGTGAGTGTAAATCATCAATTCAAAATGATTGGTTTAAATCTGGGGGGAGAACAAAATCAGAAGTAGATTTCCAGATGGCAATGTCATGCATAAAGAAATGCAGTGTTACTGTTATTTATATTTAATATGGTTCTAAAATAATGTCCTTAACTCTTCTCTGAGGTGCAGGATTTAAAAGTCATTAAAGGAGCAAAACAAATTCAAAACAATTCAGTATTTGCATTTACAGTTTAGGCTGAAATGCATACCCAGTCTAAGAAGAGGTCCCTGGATCATCTAGTTTGTCATCTAGATAGATCTCTATATAGAGACATTTCTTCCACAATATCCAAAAGTTCAGTCTTCATCAGAAATTTGAGGATAACAGGATCAACCATTTCATTACTGATGATTTCTATATCTTTAAATTTGTAGGTACATATTTCTATAGCTTTTCCGTGGGAGTAAATATGGTATTATCAGCTACTTAAAGACTGTTCTCTTTAAGTCAGAGCACACTGCTCATCTGTATGGAACCATGCATGATTATAAAAACACTTTCTTAAATGTGTTCTTCATGATTTTGGCTTTGCATTTGTCTCTAAGTTCAATCAGCCATCAAGTGCTTCATGTCTATCTACATATTTACTCTGCAGTTTCTTGTGCATGTACAATTGAATTTTTTTTTTCATCTTTCTGAAAAAAATACTGTTTTCCACGTCAGCCCCAGGACACATCTAGTCATGTATTCCATGTGTGTGTGTCTTGAAGTTCTCTCCAGCTGTTTGTTATATTACCCAAATAGGATATACAAAACGGGATAGGGCAACCAAATAGATACACTTTTAAAGGTGAAGTATTTTAAGTAGGGCTATATATAGAAACAAACACACCTTGGCAATTTCAGTGACTTTATTCATAAAACCCTCAGAAAATTACTGAAAGCCTAAGTGAACTTTTTTTCTGAAGGGAGAAATTAGACTGCCAGGTTTGGCAGCTAGAATGCTTTGTTAAACTGAATAAGACAGAAGGGGACATAAAAGAGGTTCAGTGCTGTATTTGTTCACTTATAATTTAATAGTTTCATACCCTTAATTGTGAAACCTACACAAACTGTGAGTATTTGTCTCAGCCCAGCTATGCACAAGTGCTTATGTCCATTCCAGAAAACCAGTAGGCTAGCTTTTTCTTGGACTAGTAGACGTAGGACCTTTAAAATACAACATGACAAAACGTCTGGATCTCTCATCAGAGTCGGCCCTGCTAGCATAACAGACAGTTGTGCAACGTCCCAGGCTTGTCTACCCGTAACATTTCACAAGATATGGAACAACAGGCTGTACTTTTTAATTATGGGAATTAGATACAAGAGAGAAGCTCTTCTTAGGTATTCTGAAAGTAATTTTCATCCTATGCACAGACCAAGAGAAAGATGTCCATCAGTGATAAATAAGTTGGGCATCTCAATTACAGAATTACAGAATCACAGAATGTCAGAGCCTGGAAGGTACCTCTAAAGATCATCTAGTCTAACCCCCTCTGCCAGAGCAGGATCACCTAGACCAAGTCACACAGGAACAGATCCAGGCGGGTTTTTAATGTCTCCAGAGAGGGAGGCTCCACAACTCCCCTGGGCAGCCCGTTCCAGTGCTCTGTCACCCTCACAGGGAAAAAATTCCTCCTCCTGTTTACGTGAAACTTCCTATGCCTCAGATTCCACCCATTGCCCCTTGTCCTGTCATCAGGCATCACCAAGAAGAGCCTGGCTCCATCCTCCTGGCACTCACCCTTTATATATTTATAAACATTGATGAGATCACCCCTCAATCTCTTTTTCTCCAAGCTAAAGATCCCTGGCTCTCTTAGTCTCTCCTCATAGGGAAATGCTCCACTCCATCATCTTTGTGGCTCTGTGCTGGACTGTCTCAAGCAATTTTATGTCCCTCTTGCATTGAGGGGCCCAGAACTGGACACAATACTCCAGATGCAGCCTTACCAGGGCAGAGTAGAGGGGCAGGAGAGCCTCTCTCGACCTACTAGCCACACCTCTGGTAATACACCCCAGAATGGCATTGGCCCTTTTGGCCACAAGAGCACATTGCTGGCTCACAGTCAGCATCCCATCAACTAGGACTTCCAGATCCTTTTTTCCTTCGCTGTCTGCCAACACGTCAGTCCACAACCTATACTGATACCTGGTATTGTTCTTTCCCAGGTGTAAGTCTCTACTCTTGCCCTTGTTGAATTTCATTCAATTTCTTCCTGCTCGACCCTCCAGCCTGTCCAAATCTTGTTGAATGGCAGCAGAGCCTTCTGGTGTGTCAGCCACTCCACCCAGTTTGGTGTCATCAGCAAACTTGCTGACAGTGCACTCTGTGCCCTCACCCAGGTCATTGATTAATATATTGAACAAAACTGGTCCCAGCACTGACCCCTGTGGGACCCCACTAGTTACAGGCCTCCAACTAGACTCTATCTCATTGACCACAACTCTCTGGCTTCTTTCTTTCAACCAGTTCCCAATCCACCTCACTATCTGATCAACCAGACCACACTGCCTCAGTTTAGCCAGAAGGATGCTGTAGGAGACAGTGTCAAATGCCTTACTGAAATCAAGATAAACCACATCCACTGCTCTACCATCATCTATCCACCTGGATATGTCCTCATAAAAGATTATCATGTTGGTCAAACATGACCTCCCCTTAGTAAAACCATGTTGACTGCTCCTAATGACCCCCTTTGTCCTTCATATGCTAAGGATAGCACCTATAATAAGTTGTTCCATTACCTGTCTGGGGATGGAGGTGAGGCTGACCGGTCTATAGTTGCCTGGGTCCTCCTTCTTACTCCTTTTGAAGATTGGAGTGATGTTTGCCCTCCTCCAGTCCCCAGGCACCTCTCCTGTCTTCCATGACTTACTGAAAATGGCAGAGAGTGGTCTGGCAATGATCTGTGCCAGCTCCCTCAGCACCCATGGGTGCATACCATCAGGACCCATGGACTTATGGATGTCCAGATTACTCAACAGTTGCCTCACATCCATTTACTTCATCATGTTACTGCAGTGCTCAGTAATATCAGTGCCACTATAGCTTCTATGTCCCAAATGTTTCACTTACACTGAAATGAATGGCAGAGCACAAAGGCTCTGAGTCCTTTAAAGTTGCACTTCCCTACTGAAATGTTTCAGAGACCAACATCAGCCTCACTACAACCTCCGTTTAGGTAGTTGTAGAGGGCAATAAGGTCTCCTCTCAGTCTCCTCTTCTCTAGACTAAACAAACCTAGTTCCCTTAGCTGCTCTTCATAGGCCATGCTTTCCAGCCCTTTCACCAGCTTTGTTGCCCTTCTCTGCACCCGCTCCGGCACCTCAATGTCCTTCTTGTACTGTGGTGACCAAAACTGGACATAATAACTCAAGGTGCGGTCTCACAAGTGCCGAGTACAGGGGCACGATCACCTCCTTACTTCTGCTGGTCACACCATTTCTGATACAGGCCAGGATGCCATTAACCTTCTTGGCTACCTGGGCACACTGCAAGTACACAGTATTAACAAAGTACTAAGCAAAGAAGGGATATCTGTATCCAGAATGTATCCAGCGCATTTCCAGTGCATGATAATCATTAAGGCTCCCATGAGTGAACCTCTGATATATATTTAGCTAACGATTAACCTTAAGCCTTCCTTCCCCTTTGTACATTCGTATTAAAAGAGCAATAGAGAGACAAAGCAGGAGGCGTGAGTGGTTCATTCTGTAACTCTATGGACTAAAGAGTAGGGTCATCTGACAAGGCATTCAGTAGCAGCAGGCCAGGCAGAGAGGGGACTGATCTTGTTAGGGCTAAAAAAGAAAAAGAAGGTCTGTCTGGTGACCAGGCTGAATTCAGGATGTTTATAAGCTTCATCATGCTGCTTTTACTGGCCCCAGAAATGTTTGTATGGTATAGAAGGCAACTATTGACTTTTCCTTTTATTCAGCTCCATAATCATCATCGTTCTGAGGAGTCTGATGTAATTAGAGTGTTTGTAGTGTTTTCTTGTATAGAAGTCTAGAGCTTAGAGTAAGTCTTTACTTTTCAAGACTTTCACTTTACTTTTCAAGTCTATCTGTGACTCTGTATTTGTACAACCCTCGGTAAGTTGCTCCACCAGTTTTACATCAGCTTCAAAGCCTGGAAAATAATATCAATCTCAGAGGGCTTGTGTCAGGCTTCATTCATTTTATTGAGATCTATGGATAAAAGTTTTTTAACAGGAGAAAATCATTGTGATTCACATTCTTATTTATCCATAAATTCTCTCCCTTTATTTTGGATGAAGAAAAGATATGAATGGATAAAATTTGCCTGTTTGTCTCAACTTGTATAGGCCTGATACTCATGTGTTCTGTTAAAAAATTCTCCAGGGAGGTATCTGGAAACATGGGTGCACATCTTGGGACAGTAATCTATTAAGTACTGAGCAGGCACTGGCATTAGCAGAGCATCAGCATGACCCTCCTCACTGTATGCAATCGGCACATTAGCTGGACTCTGCTGCTGGTACTGGGGTATCTCTTTTACCTCCTCCTGGGTGCTATGGTGTTCCAGCTGCTAGAAAAGCAAGCAGAGAGCCACTTTAGGGACCAGTTCCAGCTGGAGAAACTCAATTTCCTGCAGAACTACACATGCTTGGACAGGCAAGCCTTGGAGCAGTTTGTACAGGTGAGAGAAAGGGATTTCCATTATTTTGGCTTAACCACTATTCTGGTTAGAAGAAACTCTACTGTTGTGGCCAAGCCTGTCATAAACTGACCTGCTGTCCATGACATTTAAGAACGAACTGTACAAGAGAAAGGCAGAGGTTTCTCAAGCCTATTCACATACCATTTCATCTTGATCTATTGCATTTATTTTTTTCTTTTCCCTGTCATAAACTCCCCAAATATGCAAATCTGCTGATGCACCTATGTGCCACCATGCAATAATTTCATCTTCGTAGTTTTCTGCTCCCCCATTATTATTACATGGGACATAGTCACAAGGACTAAAAACAAGAGTCAAACATACAAGAAATAGGTTGCCCTTCCAAGGTTCTTCGGTTCCACCCGTGCAAATTCTGTCTTTTTTTTGTACTAGAAATTCTCTACCACCTTTGAAGGTGAACCTCCTCTAAAGAAAAGAGTCAACCATCATGAACTGTGTTATCACTTAGAAGAGATAAATTGATCTTGTTCAATATGGGTCATCAATTAATTACATCTTTAATTACATTTTAATCTATTCCTCAAAACTAGCTTGAAATAAAATACTAGATCTTTCTTGGTATTATTATAGACTTGTTCTTATTCTACTATTGCAACACCTGGACAGAAGTCTTTGAAATGCCACTTTCTCATGCTCAAAATTTATCCAGTTACAGAACTGCCTAAACCGTTTGAACTATTTCTACCATGTCATTAAACCTGACAGAAATTGTAAACATGCTGCAAGTTTGCACTATCTGAGTGAGGGGACTTTCACAAAGTTACATGCATTTGATCAACAAAAAGATAAGATTCTGTAAATGGATTTAATTAAACAGTGAAACATCAGAAAGGGAAAAGAAGGTGCCTGAACTTCTGTCTGCAAGTATAATATTCTGATTGCTAATATTTCTATGCATTTCTCGGGGAACTATTAGCATTGGCCAGAAAATGACAAAGTTTTTGAGAACTTAAATGCTAAAAACAGATCTGTTTTTTTCATCTTCAACAGCTGGTGGCATTATGTGTCTTTCCCTTATCTCTGTGATAATGACTGTAAAGGAGAAAATCCTGATTCTCATTCTAAACCAAATACTTCATAGGATTGAAAGGTTTATATAAATCTCAAGTACCCTAGAAACCTTTGGAAGGGTTCACACATGTCCAGATTTTCCTCTCTCTGACTCCAGTGGAGCTTCCTTAGCACTATCATGATACTCAGAGAATCACATTCTGCTATGTCTCTGCTGAACTGGATACAATGATCTCGCTTGTAAACTGTTCCAGACAAAACCAGCTGAGGGCACCAAATATAATCTACAATGCACCAAGTGTCAAAGTACTTAAACATTATTGTCTTCAAGGTAAACGTAAGTGCAGGTACCCTCTGACTTGCCTGTCATTTTTAAAAGCTCTTAAGAAATTTGTCCAGGTCTTACTAATAGGGAATAGAAGTCTTTCATATTAAATCTCTAATTCTAACACTAATGCAGGGAAGCATGTATATTTTAACTTTATGGTTGTGGACACCTGTTAATCATGTCAGAAGTTCCAGTCTGAAAAGTCACAGTATTTAGGCTGTGCTAACACACAGCCACCAGATTCAGTTTTCTTATCTGACAAGTATAAGGTGTCTTGTCTTATTGCCAGTTCTTTATACATAAATCCTGGAATCTGAAAATAGGTTTCTTTTTGCATATCCAGTTCCACTAATTGATTTACCACTTACAATTAATTAGATTTTTACTTGATTGTATGTGAAGCAAATTCTTGTGATTTGATGTACATAAACTGTATTTGCGCTGCTTGGCTAAAACTGCCTAGCTGAGAGGTGGCCCTGAGCTGCAGCTCCTAAACTGAACAGCCTGGTGCTTTGGAAAAAGTGCAAATGCAAACTCTGGACAGGTACAGTGTCAATCTATTATTTATTTCCACTGTTTTGAAACTAATTAATGTTCTCTTCTCAAACAGTTAATACCACTGCTAGATTGGGTTCCTTTGTGTGTGCTTACATTTTTTCTGAACGACAGCAACTACATAGCCCTAAATATCAGAAAAATTATATACTCTATTTATTTGATCTAATAAAGATGTATTGGAATAAAGGAAGCACTGATAATAGAAAATACATCAAAGTCATTTATAACAATGTTAGTGAATGTTTCTGAGTAAAGGTTTGTCCTGGTTTGGGTGAAAACTGAGCAAATTCTGTTCAGTGATCTTACTTTTCAGCTCAGGTTTTCTATCTGGCTGTGCTTTCTGAAGTTAGCAGCATGTTTTGCAGACAGTGTCTGCTTCTAGTAGTGATAACACCTCATGTTTAGAGTTACTACCAAGGATACCAAGGCCACTGCTAGAACTTGTGTATCGCACTGAGGGGTGCAGAAAAGTGAAAGGCCGCACCTGCGGGGAGGAGCGGACAGGACAGGTGACCCCAAACTGACCAACGGGGTATTCCAGCCCATAGACGTCATAGCCAGTATAGAAAGCTTGGGGGTCTGGAGGGTGTCTCTCGCTTCCTGTCGCTCTCTCTTGCTTTGGTCTCGCTTGCTTGCTCTTTCGCTCTCTCGCTTTGATCCTGATCCTGAAACCCAGTGCCAGAATCTAGCTCCTCCACAGCATCAGTAAGGGTGATGTAATTACCATCAGGGGGGTTGGGTTCGGTACTGGCTTTGTACATACATGTATTATTTCATTTCATGTATTATTTCATCTATTTCATGTATTATTTCATTTCATTATTATTTTCATTTTCATTAAATTGATCTAGTTTCATTTTCAAATCACTAAGTCTCTCTCCCTTATTCCTTTTCTCTCCCCCTTTGGGGAGGGAGGGGGTTTAAAAGAGAGCGTCTGTTATTGGTCTGGGCTGCCCTGACCCTAAACCATGACAAGATTCAATGAATTGACACCTTTAGTTAGGGGAAAGGGAGGTTAGATGTGTTGAAACATTTCCGAGTTATGGCACAGTTGTTGGTTTTTTTTATTATTATCTAATTAAATTATTTCACACTTCTGGAAAAAACTAAATGAAAACAGATATCAACTATAACCATGTTTATCAGTAATTCTCAAAGTGTTTTTCAAATGAGGTATTACTATACAGCTAGAGAGACATGGTACATAATATAGAAATGATGTGTTGAAGTCAGCTAGTAGTCTCATGCCAAAGTTCTCAAGCTCAGGAGACTATTTTATATGTCAGGTAATATGGATAAAGTAATAAAAACATGATACCTAGACCTTCTACTTTATAAACAATGGTTTGTCTTCTCATCCAGTCACAATAGGTGGATGCATATAAAATCACACTGTTTGAATGCCCTCAAGGGCATTTTTAAGCAATTGTAATGAGTTTGCATCAGCCCACATATCACTAGTAAAAAATTCACCAGAGTGTGTTCCCTATAAATCCATGAGTTCCTGATCCTCGATCTTAAGCTCCTAAATTCCCATCCTGATGCCCACCAATGACTGTTCTGTGTACCTATCTATTGCAGACACACATGCTGTAACTTATGTCTCAGAAGGCAGATGTTTGTACTGAGAGATGCAGATCTCCCCTGTGCTGTCAGAAACCAGTTCTGTTCTGAATACTTCTAAGTTAAAAACAAAAGCAAGCACATGAAGTTGTATGTCATCCAAAAAATTTTCTTGGCTGAGCTCTTGCAAGCTGCTTTATAAAACTTTGGAAGCAGTCATGGTGAAGAGAACCCTAATTTGTTCTTGCCAACCTCTGTGTCAGGAGTTATGCACTACTCGGTGACTTTTCTCAAAGACAGAAGCCAATTGGTTACAAGAGCATCTCCACTTGAAGATTGAGTATTTCATCCCTATGGTTGCCATAAGTTTGAAAATATGACTTGAGCATAAACTAATTGTAAAAACATTCCAAAAATCCTCTTTTATTTTTCATAATGTTGAGATTGCTCACAACTGGATTAAGTTTGTGATTCAAGACAAAACAGACCCAGCAATTTCTAGTTGACAGCTGTGCAGTGCTGCTTAGCTGTCATATTCTTTTTATCTTTCAGGTGGTTCAAACACTGTCAGTGGCCACCTTCCTGACCACTGGGACCTTGCTTTTTCTAGTGTTCCCACCATTGGTCTTCAGTTATGTAGAGGGCTGGAGCTTTGAAAAGGCTTTTACTTCACCTTCATCACCCTGAGCACAACTGGTTTTGGGGACTACATAGTAGGCAATAAAGAAGGTGAACTGGATTGAGCTTTCTTGAAACTAGTTACTCTAGTATAAAGCTAAACAGAGAGAAGGGATATCCATTCCACTATTGTCAAGGGGTAGCAATTCCCTTTAGGAGAGAAACCAAACCTTTCCCCTTTTTTTTTTCCCTCTCTCTGTGCCTGTGGGGGTGGGGCCGGGCCAGCCGGGCAGGGGAGAGGGTGGTGCGGGGGAAGAGGGGGGCCG
>JAOEGS010022579.1:20563-98264 GCA_025447755.1 Corythornis vintsioides | reverse complement strand
AAAAAAAAGGAAAAAAAAATGGAAAAAAAGGAAAAGAACTGAATTACTGGAAAAGAACAGGGGAAAAAAAAAAAAACCACAAAAAAATACCACAGGAAAAGCTGGGAAAAAAAAAAAAAAACCACCAAAACAAAACAGGAAAAAATGGGGAAAAAAAAAAAAAAGAAAGAGACCGTGACGTAATGGGCAAAAAAACCTGAAAAACCCCAGAAAAAAAAAAGATGGCAGGACAAGGGGCAATGACTGGAAGCTGAGCCCTAGGAAGTTTCATGGAAACATGAGGGGAATTTTTTCACAGTGAGGGTGCCAGAGCCTGGAAGGGGCTGCCCAGAGAGGTTGTGGAGTCTCCTGCTCTGGAGACTTTCCAGACCTGCCTGGATCTGTTCCTGTGTGGGCTGCCCTGGGTGCCCCTGCTCTGGCAGGTGGGTTGGACTTGATCTTCTAGGTCCCTTCCAACCCCCACCATCCTATGATGTGAAACTGGGCCATGATACAGGTGTGTATTATTGTTTTTACTCTACCTTTTTTTGTAGGATTTCCAGTAAATCCCAGGTTCTCCTCTCTGCATTAGCAGTAGCTACATTAATTCCAGGTAAGCCAGTAAAATGCCTTAATGACTGCCAGGCCACAGACAGCTACAAATACCATGCCTGACTGCAAATGATTTTGCACCATTGCAGTCATCTTCAGGTCTCCACACTGCACTGGGATCCAGCAAAATCCAAGATGAGGAGTAACTGGGCTGAAAACCTGCTGCAGGGGTTTGACATACTCTGATAATTAAACTGTAAATGAAGGACTTAAGATGCTGTTTTTCCAAGTGAATATGACAAAGTAACTAGTCATCAGTGAAGGAAATAATAATGTGAAGAGTTTTATTGCTTGAGGGGGATATTGAAAACATCCTAAGAGGAAGGGACTGCTCCAATTCCAGTGCTCACAGCTTGCCTGGAGACTGTAAGTTCTACAGAAAAAGCCATCTGAAGGACTGGTGCAGAAACTGGGAGAGGCAGGATTTGGGCTCTCCTAGAGGAACAGAATTAGCAGCATCAGCAGAGGATCACATCTAGGATTGTAGCAGTGATTACACACTCCTATAAATGCCAAGAGAGATTGGTTTAAAAGCAAAAGCATTTCAAATCATCTGGATTTGATTGATGTTATTCTATCCCAGCACACAATGCAAGTCAAGTATCAATTATGCAATAAATCAACTGTGAGATTTCCAAGTATGTTTAACACAAGAGGAAAACCTTCGACCTACGGCGTCCAAGTTTTGTGTGGAGAATTTTGGGTTTTTTAATAATTTAAAGTTTTACAGCCCGGAACATGACATGTGTCACTGCAAGTGAAAAATGACAGAGTTAAAGAGAAAAGTTAAGACAGGAATAAGCAAGTTCATTAACTTTTTAATATTTTTAAATAAAATACATAATAAAAAAAAATAGAAACAGTCTAGAATTCTTAAATTCAAAGATATTACTTAAAAATTAATTGTGGAATATATACTTTTTAAACCAAACATCCCTTATGCCTTAATTCAAACCAAAAGGAAATTAATACCCTGAACTGTAAGAGGCACAAGGAAAACATGTCACTCAAATCCAATATTAAGTCCCAGCTACCAACAGTTCCATATCACCATCAAAAAGAAAATGAGGAGAAATGGTCAACAAAACCTCCTCCTATTTTTTTTCTTCCTTTACAATTTTTTTTTTAAATAAGAAGGTCTTTTTATTATTCTGTCCTGCATTTAGTCCACTCTTAGCTTGAAAACACAGAACAAATCCCCAAGAATCCCTTCTAAAAGGACACTTCTTAAAGAAGACCTGAAAACTGGATCAAAACAAATTGTGTTCAGAATCCATAAATCCAGTTTATGGATTGCAGTTACCCTAAGCCAAGGTATTATAAAATTTGAGATATCAAATTTTCAGGTAGCCAAATCATTTAAGTTGTATATACAAATCAAATATAGAATCTCCAGAAACAGTAACTAGAAAACACCAATCTCTTTGGTGTTCAGTATGCAGAAGAATCTTTTAAATCTTTCAGAATCAAAATCACTCTTTGTTTTAATCCAATATGGATATAGACCAAAATAGAGCCTATAATGACAGATTTAAAGATATATTTAAACCAATTATAAAAAAAAAGCAAATAAAAATATACACTATGAAAAAAAATGTAGAAAAAAAAAGACAACCATATTATTAATAATTTTTTATCACAGCCCTTCCATGCTTTTGAACAGACCACCCCCTAGCACAGCCTTCCTCTACTTTCTTCAAAGTACCAGCTACTAATCACAGGTGGCCTTCCATCTGATCCAAGAAAACTGGTTTATTGCATCCTTAAAGCCATTTGGTAACGTGATAATCCCACTTCTCCAGCAGCACGTTGTGTGGATATGCAGGGAAAATTGTGGTCTACATACCTGACAAATTCAACTGGAAAGCACTTGGGGAAAAACCAGTAAAAGTCAGCACATAAATACAAAAAGCCACTGACTGCTTTTATGCTGTAAATGTCTAAATCTTGCCTCACACTAAGTTTTACCTTTGCAATCTGTAAGCAATGGACACGGTTTCTTACAGGCAGTTCACACTTCAAAGCAAAACCTCTTGAATGTTGTGAAACCAGAGAGAAGTTTATGACAAAAGAAAAACAATTTTTACCTGGACTAGAAATGCGGTCCCGGTATTTTGGTATGTCACTGCTCAGTGTCTGAAGCATAACCCACATTGTGAATGTGAAGAGTGCTGCTAGGAAACCATAAAATACCAGATAGAATAGCAAGATCAAACCTGCAAAGAAAAAACTAAAATTACTCTTTTGGTTTCATCTAATTCCATCCTGTGTTTTGAACTGGGAAATAAGCAACACCTTTGGGGTTTTTTTTGGTTCTCCTCCCCTAACTGCAGTGAAAAGCCACTGTGCCTCTAGCCTATGAACAATGTAAGCAAAAATGTTTTCTTCTTACTTTCTGGCTCATAAAATTTACAGGGTGTTCTGGCATCTCTGTTTTTAAGCATTAAAAAGCAGTCTGGGCTACAGAGAAAGCTGACAAAGCAGCTCATTAGAACAAAAACCACCGTTGAAGAGAATGATAGTTTTGTACCTGAAAAAGAAGGGGGAAGGGGAAAGAACTGAGTGAAAAGGTAAAATTATGACACTCTTATTATTCCAGAACAGGTAGGAAGTGGTTGGTGCTTTAACAACACAATTGAGATCTGGGAAAACTCCAGGCATAGCATTCATTCACACACCCATCCTGTTCCAAGAGACTCCTCAAGGTGAAAAATGCTTGGTGCTACATGTTTTTGGAAAGAAGCCAAGCCTTCTATTCAGACTTATCAAGTCTTTGCCTAGCTCAGCAACCTGCTTTCCCCAGCTACCCCAGGGACCCAGCAACCTTCCTGGAATTCACCATCACACGGACCTTAGGAGATGCAGCCTGACAGCTGCTTAAGGAAGAGCTCCTCAAAAACCTGAGGAAACAGCCTCAAGGAAAATACCTATTACCACACTGTACCTCTCCATCACTTAGCTCCATCAAAGTGCCAAGTGAGAGCATAACTTGGAAAAACAGCTTGAAAATTTCCAGTGATTAAAGTGCTTTTATTTCCCCCCCACCCCCCGTTTTTCATTCTGGGTACAGAGATCAGTTGTTTGGTGAAAAGAAAAGGTAACAGTCAGGCCAAGGTTAAGATCTTCTTTTAGAGGTGATAAGGACTCAGGTTGTCTACAGAGATTTTCAAAGAACTTCCTGCCCTTTTTCTTGGGGGTATGATGCAGAACCTTCACAAAAAAAGCCTTTTAAAATGTAATTAAAATAATGAGGTGGTTCCCAAATTCACCACAATGTAAATTCTTTGCAGCAACCAGCTGAATGTTACTGGATTTTGGTTTTAATTTTCCATTTGAGAAAAGTTACCTAATCTGAAAGTGATCAGCTACTTAAAATATATTTGGGAACACCAGAGAGGTAAAATACAACACAGTGACTACAAGTTAAGTAGCAAAGTACATGAACACAAGAATAAACCTACTTTATATTGAACAAGACAGCTGGACAGACATTATAAGCCATTTCTAAGGCTATTTAGAAGCTCTCTAGAAGCTGAGCACAAAAAAGCAAGAGTAGAAATCCTGATCAATAAAAACCATTGCAGAAGTTACACTGGTGTTTGGCACACCAGCAATTTGCTCTACCTGTAAGTTTAGAATTACTTGAACTGGATCCAAAACAGAACAATGATCTTCTGGATAACACCCAATGTGGTTGGGGTATTATGGGGGGGAATATTTAATGATCCCTACAAGCTAATCAATCACTGAACACACTTCCACCAAGCTAAAAAGCACACTTTGCATCAAGTGACCAAGATATTCATCAATCAGTTCCAAGGGAACAGAAGTTTGACACTTCAGACAAGCCAAGCATCTTCTGTGGCAATTTAGCACCAAATTTAGCACCAAATCTTTTTCACGGAGCTATTTCAGAACACATTTCTATTTTAATTTTCAAAAGATGATGACAAATTAAAAATAAAATCCCTGCCCACTTGCCTCCCTGCTCCAGCACAGAGGGGCTGCTATGGTCCTCCTTCCCTGCAAAGAGCTGCTACGTGTAGGCAACCCCTAGGGAGCCCTCATGCCCATGAAGGGAATGTCAACATTGGGGAAAACAAGAGGGATCCCAATGTCTAAACCATAGTGATCAACTCAGTGGTGGAGCCTACAGTGTGGACAGTCCCTTATGGAGGCCACATCCCTCCCAGCAACATCCTATCCATCAGTGCTGCAGCAGTAACAGAAGCAGAAAACCAGTTTCTATTCATAGCCCTGAAACTCCACAAGCCTCCTCCAGTCCAGCAAAGCGTGTGCACACAGACTATTTTTAATCTTTATTTTAATATATCTTATGCATGCACTGCAGAACACTGACCACTAGAATGAACTGCCCTATTTATGCTACACTTTGCCATGTTAAAAAGGGAAAAAACAACCAAAAAACCCCTCTGCAATTTCAAACAGCCCCAAATAGTGCACTGCTCTTTGTGAGCTTATAATATTACCCCAAGATAATCACAGTGAACAAGCTGTAACCTGTCAAGAAGCTCAACCAAAATATCTTCACACAACACTGGATTTCTTGTCAGGAAACAAGATGTATCCAAGTAACAGAGGGAAGCTGTCCTCCAGTCACTCCAAGGGAAGTGCAGCTACCACACCTAACACCCAGATCAACTCAACTGATGCAGAACATCTTGCCACACCAAACCTTCTGAGCCTCAGTCTGTGACACAAACACTATCACACAAGGGGGACTGTCAAAACCACTATTCTGCATTACAATTTACCTAGCTGGGGGGGTGTGGGGGTGTTTGGTTTTCAAGAAGGATGTTGGTCCATCTGCAGATAGATTTCCTTGCCTTAAATTAACATAATTATACATATTATACACTAATCATGTTTAAGTTCTCCTTAGACACTTGATAATTACTATTTCCCAAATTTTGGGGATGGCAAGGGGAAGGAGAGGTTGATTGAGGGAAGAAATAAAACCTCAGTCCCATGTTACAGTTGATTTCATAATAAGTCAGGGCTCCACATATAACATGGCTAAATGCTTCAGGAGAAAAGACAAATTGCCAAGTGCAACTCTTGCAGAGAATCACAAAGGCCAGTGCTTAATGTCCTGATTAAACATTTACAACATATAAAAAACCCAACCAAATAAATACCCTCTCAGGAGCTGACAAAACAATCAAACAAACCACCAACCCCCCAAAAAACCAACAAAAAATCTGTTAAAGAACACAGAAGAATCAAGCAGTTAAAACTCTGACAGCACTTTTATGTCTCAGAAGCAACTCAGTGAAGAATAAACAGCAGTAAAATTGGACCTCTTGTTACAGTGACTGACAGAGCCTGTACATCCACTGACATGGTGGGAAGCTTTCCCAAGGAGAAGGTATCAGGAGGTTCTGTTTATTTACATTTCAAGCACATACTTGTGCACTGAAGGATACAGCATTCAAAAACATTTCCACTAGGTCCAAATTTCTGTGTATTTCAAGACAATGCCACCTCTTCCTTGAACACTTTGACATAATTAGCATTACAGAAAGTTTTCAAGAGGTTTGACATGGTATGTAGTGGGACCATAAATGAAATACTGCTGGACTCTATACTGATTTTTTTTTCTCCATAAATTATTTTTGGTAACCTGGTGTAAGAAGAGTTTACTGTCTGTATCACAGGATTATGCACACAGTTGAGTGCGACTTGAGCTCTCAGGATGATCCCACTCTGCTGCTATCATTCCAGGCAGGCACAGCACTTTCCCATTACAGGCAGAGCCACATGCTCATCTTCCTGCTACTTAGAGGAAGGCCCTACATGGAAGTCTTCAAAGTTCTTTCTCTGCCCTACTGACTATATATTTATGGAAACCCAGAACCAACCCTCCTTCCCTTCACCTCTGAGAGAACTGATAGTGCCCCTAAAATTTTAATTATTTTTAATTTTTAACACCAACTCATCAACAGTTTTTTCCCACTGTATTTTCTGTCTCTCTAATACAATAAATTACTATAACAAATAATTTAAAATGTAAAGGTTTGGGAGGGTGTTACGGTGGTGTCACATTTGGATACCAATTTGTGAAAAGATTCAAGCTGAACTATCCCTCAAGTCTGCAAAAAGTCAAGTAAAAATATCTTTTTTTTTTTTTTTTTTTTTTACAGCAAGAGGAGACAGTACAGGGGTTTTACCCAACTGTAAAAGGCAGCATACCTCTGTTACATAACAAATGAGCACAGGAGCTGCTTGTGTTTGATCTTTTTATGAATCCTGGCTTAGAATCAGCAGATAAAAAGGAGTCTCCAAAGCCATAGCATTCCAATTCACAGAGAATCTTTCACTGCCTTGAAGTCAGAATTCACATAAGACCCCAGGACTCCCTCAGACTCGGGCAAAACATGCACCTAGTGTGAATAATTATTGAACAGCTTCTCTACTGCTTGTCTTATTTCTGTGAGGAAGTTGTCTCAGGACGAGAGAAATACGCACGGAAGGGTAAGAGCCAAATGAATTCTTATCCTGCTACCCTGGGAGACAGAAGAGCTGTGAGCAGACTGGCAACCAGAGCTCTCCTTTCCTACCTCCCCACCTTTCAGAAGGGAGATCAGCAACAGAAAAGGAGTAACACTCCGTGAGACTTGTCTAAGTTTATATCAGTACTGCAAGGGAAGAAGTGAGACCAAACCCTCCATACTCTTCTGGGTCAAAAGTGCCACTCAGTTGGTGTTCTGCAATTAAAAAATAAAAACCAAACAAAAATCCATACACCATCACTCAAGACAGACTAAAATTCACTGAGTATGTTAATCATAAAATACCATGATAGACAAAAAACTACACTGACAATTTACACTGCTGCTGAACAGTCACTGCTTAATATCCAAGCTAAGGAAAAGGTATAAAGTACTAATCCTGTACCAATCAGCTAAACCACTTAAGCAAGCTTATAAATAAACTAAAAATTATTCATACTACTATCTAAGCCTATAAATGCTTTCTCAATATGGGAAAAACATCCTTTATCAAGGATGCTACCCCAAGAAACTCAATTACCATCTAACTGGTATCAATTTCAAGTATATTGGCCGTGGACTAGCAGTGCCTACTAACGCTGCAAGTGACTTATCCCCCCCTCAAACAGGTTTAAACAGAGAAGGGTGGTTTAATTTCACTTTCTTGACCAAGTTAACAAGCTATTTCTGACATGCCCACAGTCGTCGTGCTCATCAGATTCATGACACAGGCAGACTTCTGCAATCCAGCCCACGCACTTCAGGAAACCTGCCTGTGCAGAAAGATCACTAGACAACAGCATAGTGGAAATTTCCTCTCTGTTGCTATTCAAGTGGCAGAACAGCTCGCAAGCTCTTATTTCCATCTGAACGGAAGGGAACCCGTGTCAGAGAGAGGGCCCTCTCTTGACAGGCTAGAGACATTGGCACCACAAAGAAAGCAAACCCCACGCACAGCCTGCTAAGGCTCCTCCTCGCTATTCCAGCCTTAGTACTCACTGAGACTGTGTCAAGGCCAAGGATGCAATGGCCTGTTCCTCTACTCCACGCTGAGATCCTTGTTGGTTTTGTAAGCACAACTATTGAGTATCCCAACTACATCGAAGTGTTGGGAGGAGCCGTGGTATTTTCTAAGTCAGTAAATATGTCCCCAGAGGACTGAAGAAACATCCTAATATTAAGCATTTATACAACTGTTTCACATGAGAAAACATAAGGCAGAAAAGCCAAATATTTTTATTAGAAGCAACAAGATTATGATAACATCCTTTCCAGCTCAGAGGAAAAGCAATGGGAAGACTACCTGAAAAGAGGAAAACAAACACTGCATTCACCAGCTTCACTGGAGAACCTTCATTTAAGAAAATAAAAGGGCCAGAAGCCCTACCTTGGCTCAAATTTAACACAGTGACACAGAGCATCACACAACGATCTCTGAACTCTTTTCAGACTACCTGGCATTTGCTCTCCTAAACTCCTGGTGTTTAGGTTTGGTGAGAGATCTTTTTGTTGATTTTTCATTTTTTTTCCCCCCATAGCTTTCCTTCTCTGACCCGCAGCTCCCGTCTGGAAGTACAAAGGCAATTAGCCCTCATTCATTCTCGACTTCCTGGGATGCGGGAGCGGGGCGGAGGGGGGCGGCAGGGAACGGCTGGAGAGGAGCAGCCGCCGCGATGCCCGCGGGCGGCCATCGGGGATGCGAGAGGAGCAAGCCCCGCACCTCCACGGCGGAAACCCGTCACAGGCGAACCGAGGCGGTGCCCCTCTCCCCGCCTCGTCCCTCCGCGGATCACGCGGAGGAGGAGCCTGCGGGCCCAATTTACTGCATTTGCGTACTGAGGAGGGAGGGTGAGTCAGCTCGGGACGCGCTCCCAGAAACTCCTCTTCCTCCCCCGACCCCCACCTGCTCCGGGAGGCGCTCCCTCCTCCTCCCCCGCTGTCACACTTGAAGTTATTTTTAGCCGAGCGGGCGGTCGCGGTTGTAACGGTAACCGCGGCCTCACCTGGTCCCCCGCATCGCCGCTGCCGCCCACACCCGCACTGGGAGCCTCGGCTCCCCCTCACCCCCTCACGCGCACCGGCGGCCCCGGCCGGCTCGCGCGCCCTCTGCTCCCGCCTTTCCCGCTCCTCGCCTTCGCCCGCGGCCCCAGGGCGCCTCGCCCGCACCACCCTCCTCCCCACTCCGCCTTCGCCGGGGGCCCTTACCCCAGCTCTTAGCCGTGCGCCCCAGAAACTCGCCGCTGTTGGGGTTGTAGACGAACTGCCGCCACTCGGCCATACTCTGGCGGAAAGGCTTCTTCGCTTCCTTGGACATGGCGAGGCAAGACGCGGGCTGTGTCGCAGAGCCTCCCTAGCTGAGAAAGCTGCGGCGAGCGCCCGCTCCAACCGCTAAGTAACTGCAGCCGCGGCGCCCGGCGGGAGAGCGGCTGAGGGACCAGTCACGCAGGGACCCTCCCCCCTCTCCCCCCCACCCTCCCAACCCCAACCTCCGCGGCGGGGCGGGGCGGGACTCACGGCGGCTTCGTTCCGCCCGCGCCAGCCAATGGCGGCCCGGCCCGCGACTGCCCCCTGGCGGCCAGCGCCCCCGCGCTTGCGGTGCGGGCTTCCCGCCTCCCTCCTTCCTCCGGCGCGGAGAGGGACGCGGTGCGGGACCGACCCTGCCTTAAATGTCACCCGTGGCCCCGGCGCGGCTCGGATCCTCCCGCGGCTCTCGTCTCGGCCGCCTGAGCGAGCGGAGAGCCCCGCATAGCGCAGCCGCCCGCCGCGCCTCGGGGCCCGGAGCCACCCCGCGGTGTCTTCCCCTCGCAGCCCGGCCCCCGATGGGTGTTCACAGCCCTGAACTGAGAGCGGGGCCCCCGGCAGCGCTGCTGCTGCTCTGCGGGAGATCCTGCTGGAAGAGAGAACGGAGCGCGAGTGTAATTCCTGCCTCCGAGCTTCCCTGAATTGTTCCACCCTCCCCAGCCCCTTGGTAAAAACACCCTTGTCTAAAAACGCTAGGGAAGGGGGACTGCCCCTAAGACTAATTTGAGCATAAAACCAAAAACTCATTTGAGATCACCTTCCTGAAGGGCCAAGTAAGAACAGCACTAAAACATCCTCCCATCTCTCGGCTGACAGGAGAGGAACAGACTCGACTTACTCTCCGGCGTGGCTCAAGAGCTTAACCCCTTAAATTCTCTCTTTCCCGGGTATTAAGCAGAGCAGAGCCAGCCCCTGCACAGTCCCAGCACCCAGCCTTGGCAGTCGGCTCCAAAAGATTCTCCCTCATACTGCTTAGACAAGTAAATAACGGATCATTAATTAGGGACTTCGCAAAACTCAAGTAAAAGGAGAGCTACAACATCAAAGCAGCTCTTAAAATAGTCATCAAAGCAGAGTGAAAAAGCTGACAGGCTACAGCTTATGAAATCTAAGAGCAAAAATACAAAAGATGCCTTAAACAAGAGGAGTTAAGTATTTATCAGCAGGGGTTAGTTTAAATCTTTACGATGGTTGCAGTATTATTCATTCCAGAAAGCAGTAAATGTGAAGCATAAAACAGAATAAATCTATTTGCCTCCTCAAGAGACTCCAGTAGTGTCTTTCCTTGTTACAGGGCATCATCTAAGTCATGCTACTGCATAGAATGGGATGGCCCTAGAAGAGATATCTAAGGGTCATCTGGTCCAACCCCCCTGCAGGGAGCAGGGACATCCTCCACTAGATCAGAGCCTCATCAAGCCTGACCTGGAATTTCTCCAGGGATGGGGCCTCCACCACCTCCCTGGGCAACCTGTTCCAGTGTCTCACCACCCTCATAATAAAGATCTTCTTCCTAAAGTCTAAATTTACCCTTCTCTACTTTCAAACCATTTCCCTGGACCTGCTCCATCATGTTCATGTCCTTCTTGTGTTGGGATCTCCAGAGCTGGACTTGGGGCTCCAGGTGAGGTCTGACCAGAGCAGCTGAATCATCTCCCTGCACCTGCTGGCCATACTTCTCCTGATGCAGCCCCAGGATGTCATTGGCTGTTTGGGCTGCAAGTTCACATTGTTGGATCACATCCAGCTTCTTGTCCATCAGAACCCCCAAGTCCTTTGTGGGGAGCCATTCTCCATCACCTCATCTACAGCCTGTATCATGAGGCTGACCTTGGGCCCACTTCTCCAGCTTGTCCAGGTCCCTCTGGATGACATCCTATCCTTCTGATGTATCAACCACACCCTTCAGCTTGGTGTTGTCTGCAAACCTGATGATGGTACCTCGATGACACTGTCTATATCACTGATGAAAGCATTAAACAGCACTGACTCCAGTACAGACCCCTGAGGGACACCACTTGTCACTGGTCTCCATGGGGACTTTAAGCCACTGACCTCTAGCTTCTGGATGTGACCACCCAATTCCTTACCCACTGAACAGTCCACCCATCAAATCCTCATCTCTCCCACCCATGCTGGCTGTCTCTGATCACCTCCCAGTCCTCCATGTGCCTTACCAGAGCTTCTAGGAGGATCTACTCCGTGATATTCCTGGGGACAGAGGTGATGCTGACAGGTTGGTAGTTCCCAGGGTCCTCCATTCTACCCTTAAAAATGGGGGATGAGGATGAAGTCAGACTGGTCAGGGCCATTACAGCCTATTAGTGCACTCAGGGCCCTGAGGAGTAGGAACAAACATCTTAATTTTTTTTTTTTTAATAAATATTCAGCTGATAAAACTAATTCCAATTCCATTTTAAACTTGGACTTCTCCACTCTATTGATTTAGTGCCACAAGACAATTGGATTCCAAACAGTTGATTTATATAGAATGAAAGGGACTAAAAAACTGGTGCTCTGACTTTTCAAAACGTGTCAGTGGCAAGACAGCAATGAGATGATGTGTTTTTAGTGGCATCCTTTGGGGTGCTGCTTCCTGAGCTGTAAGTGTTTTGTGTTAGTGGTCTAGGTGGTTGTGTAAAGTCTTTGGTGAGAAGATTTGGAGAGGATAGATCATTGTGTTCATTTGTTCAGCAAAGCACAGGCAATGCTGTGGCAAAAAAAAAACCCTAATGCAATCTAATAACTTGTCTTCCAGAAAGAAGATGTCTGTGTGCACAGTGGTGAAGAAACACTATCAAAAAAATCCCTGTACCCCCTTTGGATATTTAAACTAGCAGGAAGATGTTAGTGATAGTTTACAGAGTGCTGAAAAATGATCCAGGGAGCAGAAAACAAGCTAACTTGGAATATGAAGCTTTCACATAGCAGCTTATTCAGCTTCTCAAAGAAAAAGCCTGACAAGAGGCTGAATTACATTGAGTAGGTACTTAAATACAGAAAAGAGACCTGGCTAATATGACTGTTTCAACCTCACTGACAAGGGCAATGGTATCATTTTCTGGAAACAGTAGCTAGACAAACCTAATGTTGACATTTCCTGACTGTCAGAACAATTAATTATCAGGAGAGACAGTGGGTCCACCTTTGTATGAGATCAGATACACTTGTTTTTACAGAGGTTTTAATTCAGCTTTGGAAGAAGTCCAGTTGTGTGTGGCTACACAGCAAGACTTTGCTTATAAATTAACAGTCACATTGGAATGAGATGTTCTAGGTCAGAAGCAGCATCTTCTGTTTGAAGACAACATCCAAAAAGCAAGACCTAATTATTTCTGCTGCCCACAGGTATTTTGCCTATGTTTGGTCAGTTATTGAAATATTTGGTTGAGTTCCACAAAGAGAAATAAACAAGTAACAGTGGTGATTCTGAATGTGGATGTCTGGCAGTTGTTGGGTTTGAGCTCAGTGTCTCACTGATCATTCAGCACTAGGAATGGTCCTCAGCCTGTGATTTCCTATTTCTCTGCCACTGATTAATGCACTAACTGCCAAAGGAAAATGGAGCTCAGGTGAGCAATCCTTGGGTAAGACCCAACAAAGCTGGAGGCACAACTTTTTGTAATAGCACCAATATAGAACATAATGCTAGCACAAGTTAGGGCATGTGGTGAAGGCACAATTCTTGTCTTGGGTATAGGAAGAGGAGTTCAGCCTGTTAACCAGCTCTGCTCAGCCTTCAGTCTTCTCCCCCCAGAAAGATACTCCCCTTGTGATTTTTTTATATCCTCATCCCATGTGTCCCTGCCTTGGAGGTGACATTCAGCATGATTTGGGTGGAGAGCTGAGTGATCTGTTTGTTTAGCATATAATCCATTAGGCTCATTACCATAATTAGGAGCACTTAAATATTAATTTTGCAATTAATTGGGCAACAGTCTTCAGCTGGACACTATGTCCTTCAAAATCCATGTCAAAGCTGTTTGCTTTTGTTGGTTTAGCCAAAACAGGGCCATTTTATCTTGACAAGACTCCCTCCTTCAGCCTTTTGGCTGCCAGCTCAGCAGGTCTCCACCCCTAGAGATAGCCCAAGAATCTCATGGCCACAAACATCTTAACCTTTCTCCAGAAAAGCACTAAATTAGCCTCCAGTTCCTGTCTCATGGCAAGCTAGGCTGTTATCCCACAACCAGACAACACAAAAAACTTTGGCCCACTGCAGATTTCCTGATAACTAGAAAGCCATCCCCTGCTTTTATAGCTTGGGTCTAGGGTGGAGCACAGCAAGACACAATTTTGGCATGGCTTGGATAGCCTCCTGGAGCTGCCCTAACTTCCCCAGGAGTCTGCCCAGTCTAGTTTCAGAGTAGCTTTTGAACTGCAAGACATGTGCATTAAATTAAACCCAAATCTGCTTCTTTATCCTCAGCTAAGCTTTCAACTGGAGCTAGAAGATATATGATAAACTTGGGAAGGATCAACTTCAAAAATATATTATTATGAGAAATACTTTCTACTGCATTGTACCAAACACCAAGAAACATCAGACACACATTTTCATGAGAAAAAAAATAAATACTAAAGACTTCCCACTAAAAATGAAAAAGAAAATGTCTTTCTTTCATTGTGAAAGACTACAGAAAAGAGTTCTTGTGTTTGGGAGTTTGCCAGTGAATCAGAAAGGGCTGGTAAAAATGCATTCATTGTGCAGAGCCCCCTCACTCTTGAAAAAAACTCCTTTATTCATAGAGACAAGATTCTGCTCTCACATATAGCACGACAACTCCTGTTAAGCCAAAGGGAGTTGACTTGCATTACACAGAGGAGACTTCTGCTCAGATACTCAGCATTTATTTACAGTAGGAAAAATAGCCTCTAACTATTGTTGGAAACTATTTCACTGCTTAGTTTTAATACAAAGGGCTTGAAGTGAGGAAAGCTCATTTTGTAGGAATTTGACTTCATAGCTGTTAGGGTCAGTATCCATTTTCTAACACATGCAGTCAGAGTTCACTTTCAGAATGTTTAATGATGAAACTCACATTAATTGTAAAGTGTTGCTGAAAGAAACAGTTCCTCCTCCCCCTAATTCCACTGGCCCTTCCAACCCTGGTTTTGATTTTTAGCATTGGTTTTCGTTTTACCCCACGATGACCTGACTCAAAGAGCCAAACTGAAAGAAAATGAATCTTATAAGTTTAGTTCCCTGACTCAGCTCACAAGGGAGACCAGGGCAGACAGTGGAAGGAATGGGACTACCCCTTTCAGTAGCAGCCCACAATTAGATTGGCAGAACCACATCCTGAGTTCAGCAGGGGACTCAGGCAGCAAGCCAGGAAGAAAGTCAGCACTGACTAAGCCAGGAGACTGAAGCTGAAATGAAGAGTCCATGAAGATGGAAAATAGTTTAAAAATTCATGTTGGAGGGAAGGAAAGGCTTGGAGAAATGAGGTAGGATTTGGAAGGAAGGAGAAATTGCAGGAGCACCATGTCCTGCCCCTGAAAATAAATTAGAAAATGCTAAATTTCATTATTCCTTTACCACCAAATTTTGTGATGCCAGTTAAGAGCCAATGTGCATATTTCATTGCCTTCTGTTACAGAAGATGACAACTTATTACTCACCAGTGATCAATGCCTGCAACAGGCAAAAGTCTTTTGTAGCAATCTAATCATTGATAAAAGCAGTGGTAACACCAACATTATGTCTCCAGAACAGCACTGACTTGTCTCTAGGTTGTTAAAAAAATTAAATGGGAAAAGACAGTTAGGCAAAAAAACCCCTCAAAGTAACTTTGAACACCTGTAAATTAGAAATATCCCAGTTCATAAAGGTTGGTTAATAAATTACTGAAGAAAAATAAGAGACTCATTATGCAACCAAATATTTCCCCTAAAAGGGATACCTACAAAACCAAATAGCTTTGGAAGATAAATTTCCATTTCACTTTTCCTGCTCTTCCTCTGCTAGGTCTGTTTAGATTTCTATCACATGAAAGTGTTAATTTTTTTTCTTTCATTTGTTTTTCCTTCTGTGTCTACTTTTCCCTGCTGATGTCAATTTAGTCTAAACAATGCTGGTCGTTTCTGCAGATGACTGTGAAATACAATAGGTTGCCCCTCTAATTTACTTAAATGCTACTGAGAACCTGCTCTGTGATGGGAACCAGTATTTTCAGTTTTCTCAGTCCAACTTTATTCTCCCAGTGAAGCAACTGATTCCCTCAGTGATCCTGAACAAATAATTTGATCGAGTTGTACGTGTACAAAGCTAGCAGGATATGTGAAATAAAAAGTAGCTCCTCACTGAAAACTAACTGCTGAGCCTGAACTGTGCCTTCTTGAATCAACAAACATGGATGAGAGCATCCCTGTTTCCCTTGGGACCACCATGAGGGAGTCAAGCATTCCAAATGCATTTCAAAACCTAGAGGATGGCTTCAAGTTTGGTCTTTAAAGGATTTTGACTAATCCAGTAATTAACATGCTGGTTTTGCATAGAATAAAGGATCTCAACATTTCAGAAGCATATTATCAGAGTTGGGGTTTTTTTTAGAGTTCATCATTTTTTGAAACATATGACTTGACTTTTACTGCAACCAGGATAAATCTCAACTGTAACATTTTTAAAACTCTGGTGGCTTATTTAATGAATGTTTGTGACTCATAAGGTCTATTATTAGTCCCTCTGAGCATACATTGCCAACCAAAAAAATATTACAACAATCTAGCTTTTATGTACCCTTCAGTAGAACGTTCTCTGTATTATATAAACCATTGTCATGCAGTTCTCTTTCAACTGGTAAAAATCATACTGTAACCTACTTGTTTTGGCTACATTTCACTTTACTTCCTAATCCAAGCAGTGTGGATTACATATATACACCGTGGTGATGGTGGCATCAAACTGAAATAATAAAAATACATAACCAGCTGGTACACAGGAATAGCTCTTGACTATTCATTTGAGGTTTTTTACTAACTCTGTGAATATTTCTGCCACACTGTGAGAGAGAGGTTTGTTAAAAGGCTAAACACCTTCATCTCTCACTAACCTCACATGATATTAAAGGTACTCAACATGTTTTCAGTTCCCTACATCCCTCTGTTCTTGAGAGATTAATTCGTAGGGAGTATCCATACATTAAGTACAATTGGGGAATGCCCAAAGTATCTCAATTTTTATGTCTTGAATATGTTATTTTTTTGGTTACATAGACAAGCTGTTTATTTATATGAGTTTGAAGGAGGAAATTGGAAAAAGAAAACTTTTGAAAATGGAAAATGACAGCTTTTTTTTTTTCCTAGCCCAAATTGGTAGGGATTCCATGATTAATCTAATTTTGGACTGTCTTTTTAACAGCCTTTTTTAATATTACATTGCTCTTGCAGCAAATTGTTATATAATTTAAACAAAAGTATGATTTCTCTGCAGCTGTCTTTTGTTGACTTTTAACTAGGTGCTTTTGAAGGTGCAGCAGATACACTTTGTAGCCTATAATATAGATTTATGAACAAATACTATTGCAGTAATATAAAAAGAGGATCAGAGAACCTTTTGATTCTGCAGATTTAATTCCCAGTGGCACATTTTCCCCCAAGTGCCACCAATAAAGACTTGAAATTATTTTTACATTGTACCTTCTAAACTCTCTCACATTTGAACAAGCATGTTCATCCTACCTCCTTCTGCCAGATGCAATGCTCTGAAAGAAAACTGGCCTTAAAGCAGCTGCAGCTTTCTGAGGGGAGCTGCCTGGAGCAGCACTCACCTTTCTGGAGCAGAGGGTGATGAGGACAAGGCAGGGGCACAGCAAGCAGGAAAGCTGAGACAAAAGGCTTTGCTTGCAGCAGGGAAAAGGCTCAGAAGCAGACCCAGTGTTTCTATGGGAACCTAGTGGGCAGCTCTATACATTATAGTTGCCCACATGGAAGGCAAAGCTGAGCAGGTGAATTCACCCTGTAAGGCACAGTGGGCAGCAGATATTTGCAAACTTTTTAATGAGACTCCACTGACAAGTCTCAGCTTTCTCCATGTAAAGAATTCTCTTGCTTTTGATTGCTATTTTGTGCTAATGCCACCTCACTTGGGAAATGGGAGGCTTTTTGTTTCACTCGAGAAACCAGAGTGAGCAGATCCACTCTGAAGCTGTTGGTGACTCAGGGGGTTGTCAGCTCAAAGTGATATGTTATATAAAATATATTTATGAATATGTAAATCTAACAATCAGTTAAAAATGAGGAGATGTATTATCATATACTCCTGACAAGAGTAAATTTAATTTCTGAAATGAATTCTTCAGCTGCAGTTTTTTCATTTCTATTTTAGTATGGCCAGTTACAGGAATTGTTCTTCAACAGCAGTTTAGCAGCATGAAAAATGCAGCATGGATTACTTAAAATCTAAAGCCAGGAGTTAAATTCCCAACAAGGGATGTCTTGAATAAGTCACATACAATCTCCATTGGTCTTATTTTCTAACTTGGTTTCTGTAATACCAACAAAGATACAGTCCCATTGTGACATGCTCTGCTGTTTCCTAGACATCAAATTTCCACTTCTCTGGGCTCAAATCATAAATAACAAATCAGTTCCTAGAGACAATTAGCTGATGAAGATTCCTATTCATTACTAAATTCCTTCTGTCATCTTACTCACTTTTCTAAGTTCGTGTGTCAAGCAGTGCCACGTTTGGTTCACTTCTTGTTTCATTTTTAAACAACATTTCAGAATAAATAATTTTGGCATCTGGAAATCTGAGACCTCATGGCTGTTGCACATGTAAGAAAAGAATGACTGAGTTATTTCATAAGGGTACACACAATCCTAAAGACACTTCCTACTGTATAGTTAAAAAAATTTTTTCCTAACTTTTTTCTTTCATAAAGCTTTCCCCTGCTCTAAAAAGGGTTGACATTAAGCACAAAGTCAACAAAAATGCTGCTGTCTGAACTTGAAGCAGCAGAATAGGCTTCAAAAAAACCTTAGGCTTTTTTAGAATTACACAGATATGCATCTGTGACCACAGAGACTCTTGTAATAAACCAATTTTTTTAATTGAGTTCTACTGAACACATAGACTGTGCTCTCAAGCTGTTCAAGTGAGTCCTTCTGTGTCTCTCTCTTGCTTTGTTTCTTTAATAAAATAAAAGCCCTTGAAGCTGACAGAACCATTTATGTTTTCACTAGAAACAGGAAACTACACCAAGGGCTATGTACTCATCTTTAAATTGTACATTGAGCAACTGGGAAATTGGTAGGTAAACCATCCCTCTAGACATGAATATACATTGCAGTTAGCTTAGTAGCACAGTTAAGTCAGATGGAGTAGTTCTAGCCTGTTTGTAGGCTACATATGTGGTTTTTATTTAATTTTGAAAAATAATTTCTTCTAAACAGGCCAAATATTTTCATATCATCAAGGTGACCCAAAGAGAAATATTATTTCTTCAATCTTAGTTCTGCTGGTGGAAGCATTAACTGCAACTTGCTAACTCTATAAAGGAAAAAAAGCAAGTTAAAAAGGGACTGTTCCTTGGTTTACTATGAAATTGAATGTATTTACAAGGAAAAAAATTCAAATAGCATTTCCTCTCTTACTATTGTAAAAAAAAAAAAAGTCATTGTTCATTTAGAATAACAGCTATTATAGAATGAGGCTATTTTTTCCTTACCAGAAGATTGCAGGAACAAAACACAATTAATGCATTTGCTGGTGTTCCTGATTAAAATGAAGATTTAAACCCTTGAATATCCTGTCTTAAACTGATTTATGTTTATTTTCCAGATAATGTCAAGACCACGGTCATTGCAGAACAAAGGTTTACAGCAGTGGCTCCATGGATCTCACAATAACAAATTATCCCTGTGTCCAGACAAAAACTGGAAGATGTTTGCTCATACAGCTCATTAATTACAACTTCCTCCCCTCAAAAGTAGTAAATTCCATTAGTGTTTTGATTTATAATTCTCAATTGAAAAACTTTCCTCTATTTTAGTTCTAAAGTAAGGTGTATGTACATATTTTATTTTTTTTTTTCTCTCTATTTTAGCTCTAAAGTAAGGACTACACAGATACCTGTAGCTGATTAATCCCAAAATCAATTAGCTTTGCATCAATATGACTGGGAGAAAAGGCTGAAGGGGGTGTGCAGGATTTATACTCTATTGCTCCACAGGAGATCATTTCACCTCACATGTCTGTCTGGGGTTTCTTAGCATCTAAAGCTAAAACCCCTGTGATACAGCCAGCCTTTGACGTCAGACTTCACCAAACATCTTCATCTTGTCCTTTCACTGGAAAAAAAAAAAGACATGGCAAATATCTAGGAACTTGTGCTCCCCCATTCCCTTGGAGACTGCCTCTGAAATCCCCAGTCTGAACACGAAGGGCACGGTGCAAACTGCATGGCAACGAGCTCACCAGGCTGGAGGGAGGCCAAGTTACAGAACTGATGCATTCAGCTGACTTCAAAAGAGTTCAGCTTCTTAAACTTGGGGAATCTCAGCATTGTTTTAAAACCCAGAATATATGGAGTCCTGAAAATCAGGGTCATCATTCATTCAATAGCAAAGACAGTTAAGTTACATCATTTTTGTGCTGTAGGTCAACTTTTGCAAAGCCAGCAACTTGCATGTACTTAGAAGAAAAAAAGAAGTGAAATTTGTTTAGGAATTATCTGAGGACACCCCACACCTGGAATTGTGATTTCTGGTCCCTACCCAAATATGAATCAGTCCCTGCTTTCACCAGAGCAGATTCTTCCAGTGTTGCCATCCTGCAGAGCCTGTTTCCCTCACTGCTGTTAGTTTTGCAGATGAAAAGGAGCTGTTGAAGACGAGGAAACTCTGTTGGCAGCAAAATAAACCAGCTTGGTAAAAGATCAGGTGGTTTCAATCTCTTGGCAAGAAATCAAAGTTTCCTTCCTTCCTGTGTTTAAAATACTTGATCCACTATTGTCTGTAGAAGGCATATGGAAAATTCTGTGGAGATTATCCATGTATTTATTCCTTTCCATGCTTGGAACTAGGGTAAGCAAAGAGTCTTTGGAAGGACCAAATATTCACTTTTCCATGTTCACTTTTAGTTCTCATAGTAGATTAGGATTATTAATTCATGTATTACAGTCCTTTGGAAGGACTGCCATCTGTCCTGGCATTTTCATTCACATAAAAAAAACCCAGAACATGCGATATTCACACAAAAAGATGGGGAGAGAAGCAAAAATATGAGCTGCAGAAATGAGAAAAATCATCCTGGGTGGGAACTCAGGATAATCAGTGTTTGAGTATTTATCTATTGCTTGATTTAACAGAGAAGAATTCTCATTATGGGATGTCTTAGACTAAGATGAAAGCATGAAAAACTGCTGATACTTAAACTGTATTAGCCAATGAATGACCATCAATTATTTTAAGCAGCATAACAAAGTATCCTTAGCATTAGTACAGAACATATTTACTAATTTCTTCCTCTGTATGGGATGAAAAGATGCAGTTGTGCAACAAAGCTGTAGAAAATAGCTGCCCACATTTATTAAAAATTTAAGTGCTGAGAATATTGCTTTATTTATTAAGCAAACCCAGATTTCCAAATTTCAGCACTTCAAGCATGTTTCTCCCTTTCAGTATGTCAGCATGGGAAGCCAGGCATTTACCTACTTTGTACATAGTGTTGGAAGCAGAGCTTAGCTGCTTTAAATATACAGGATTAAATCTTTGCCTTCACTCTGGGTGGCAAGCCTTACTTAATGTTAGTCTGAACATGTAGTACTATGTGGATGCTGATTAAAACAGTCTGCACAAGTAACACAGATGAGATGTAGAGGAATTGTACTAAGGAAATGATGTGAGTTAAAAACCAGCTCAAGGAAATACTCCTTAAACTAGAGCCTAATTTTCAATACATGTTGTTGGCATATTTTTCATCTTTTTGGACAGCAGTTAATTGCTGGTCTCTCACTGCATTTTCAAGATAGCTCTGTTTTTATCAACTCCACCATGTTTTTGTGGTCAAAAATGGTCTCTTACCTGTTTGCAGAAAAGCATTAATTTATCAAGTCCTAATGGGGGATAGTACAGAAGTCAGTCTGGAGGAAGGGAGGAAACAGATACCTTGAAATTTCAAGAACAAAAAGAAAACATTCCTGTATTCATCAGAATAAACTTCTTGGCCTAATGACTGTTTTCAAATCAGCTTTGTAGTTCTTGCATAATTAGGATAGAATAAAACAGATTTACAAGCCAGATACCAGATTTGAGATTCCTGTCAACTGTCCTTCTGTTCAACAGAGAGGTTCCTCCTGTTGTTCATGTTACTGTTGGTACTGTTTCTGAATAGAAGCAAAACTCTTTGTGGGGCTTGTCTGTAAATCAAACCATTTGATCTAGAGAAGCAGTTCCTATGTTTGACTGACTCTCTGCATCATGCAATATGACTTTTTTTCTCCCTGCTAAGTGGCTAAAGCCACTTTTGACTTACATGCTGCTGATGTCAGAAGCAGGCTCAAGCCCTCAGAAGCAAGCACTATGATGATCTGCTCTGCTTTACATCCTCCTGCAAAGTCCAGGATATTGGAACAATTTATCTCCTTGTAGCTCCATCAACATATCTCCATAGACTGACATGTAACTGAGCACTTCAGACAGGCAATGGAATTAAGAAAAAGCTTTCCCTGCTTTTCCATCTGTATTACTGTAGGAATGCTTGCAGAAAGGATTACCAACAAATCTGCTGTTACTTCCAGTAGACCTTTTACCCCAGCAATTCAGAAGTCATGAGACAGGTCTAACACGTCCCATGTCATGCTCCCATGAAGTCCTGCAAAGCAAACAGAACTGAACATTCCTGTACAATAGCTGTTTTTTTAAACAGTTACTCCACTATTATTAACTGAACTCAGAGTTATGACAACTGATCTATCCATAGTCATCCCTCTGGCATTCTTTATACAAACAAGAATCACAGAACCGTTCGTCATGAGGAACTCCCATCGTAAGGAGGTGTATACAGGGTGTCATTCAGCCCTGCTCTCTGTTCCCACTCTGGGAAATAAAACTCTCTGAACAACCTGAATGAATCTATAGGCCAATAGAGAAGTTTGGTAAAGGAGAACTCTGATCAAACACATGTCAAAATCCATTAGTTACGTTTGGTTTTGAGTAACGCTTGCGTGCCCAAGAAAAAAAGACAATTTTCTTTCTTCAAAAGTCATCCTCCCAACCACTGCAACAACACAGTGTTGGTGTACATGAATCAGAAAACACAACCCATGGGAGAAATTGGCCCCCTAACAAAGCTCAGACATTGAAAAGCATTGATAAAGAGCATAAACAGCATCAAATACTGAAACAGATTGTGTAGCACTTGGTCAACAGGAAAGGGAGGAATTCACCACCACAGCTGCCTGAAAGTTGTCAGGAGGAGGAAGAATAGAACTAACATATCCAGAAGCCCTTTCAAAGAGACCCAGGGGTTTTTTTTACCCTTCCAAAAACTTTTTCCTAAAGTTTCACACCCCTTGGATCAACACTTGACTGCAGTGCTCTCCACAGCTTTTCTTCATGGCAACCCTGTCCATCCAAGGCACTGAATTCAGCTTCCCTGAAAGTTCAAATGGCTTTGTCAGAACTGTGCCAGCTTTCTGGAGGTGAAGGTACAGGTGTAGGGTAAGTGTAAAAATTTCCTTTATACTGTCATATTTCATATGTCATATATATATATATATCATACTGTATAAATTTCCTTTATACTGTCATATAAAGGAAATAACTCAAGAGAATGGTACTACCTACAGATGTCACCAACTGTGTTTTCCCATAGATGCAGGTGCTTGCACTGCAGGAGGTCCAGTCACCCCCCTGTGCTCTTGCTTTTCCAGGTAAGAAATGCCTAAAATATCTCCACTCCCTTATGAGCATTTATTTATTCACACCTTTGCAAATGCAGAGGTCTAACTGGCAAGAATCTGATATGCTCAGGTTCAAACAGTTCTAGCAAAGCCAGAGAAATCACAAACAATGATTTCCTAGGAAACATTAAACGTTTGATCTCATTAAATTAAATACTTGCTTTAGAGTTACCTGCTGCAATAATGCAATGACTAATTATCAGAAGTTATGTGCTTAATTGAATTGCTTTTCAGTTTCTGTCCATGCATTCATTGCTTAATGTGCCTACCAAGCTGCCTAAGGCCATTCTAATGCAACATTTCAAAGGTACTTACAAGTCTCATACTATTAAAAGCCAGTGATTTCTGCTATCCATAGATTTCAAAGTTGATGTCTTTGTCACTTGAGGAAAATATATGCTTTGCTTTGAGCAGAAGTCCCAGAACTGGTAGGATTTTCAGTGCTTCTGTGGTACCATGGGCTAAATTCTTAAATTTTAATTTAAATCCTATTATAGAGAAAAATACACTGTGCAAATTTTTTTTTTTTTATAATTGATTATTGCATGAATAGATTTATGTAATATATATATTTAGTATGACAAATCTAATGAGAAAAAGATAGAAAATATTATAAAGAAGCAATTTATACTTTTTAAGGTAAATGACATGAGCATAATGAATTATAGATGTGGATATTCAGATCAGAAAAATGTTACCTATATATCACTAAAAGCTGTAAAAGCAATAATATTTTAAATATGAGCATTTTATTCCTTAAAAAACCAATGCTGATATTAGAAATAATAGTATGCATTACGTTATAGCTGCCTTGCAAAATTACAGGCACCTGCTCTAACTAGAAGTCTCATCTGAGTTCCATTTTGGGCTTTTTTTGCCTTCTGTATTGACATTTATTTATGCTTGAAGAAATAATTATCTCAAGTATTAAGATTGATAAGGGGATCTTACCTTAATGTGAAGTTGCCTTCCCTAATACAGATGCTACTTGATAGCCTGGAAATTGCACACAGGGTCCAATTACTCCATCTATTTCATACTGGAACAGAAAAGTAAACTACTTGCTGCAACACAAGGTGTTTATTGACTAAAGAGCCTTTGTCATGATACATCCAAAGGTACAAAGCTAGAGCTTTAGTGACACTCAAAAAATAATCTCATTAGGTTCATGTCAAACCTCATTTTGTCTCTGGGTGCCCTGTGAAATGGTGGGGTAATGGGGATGGGATCAAAGAGAATTTGGGCTTGGGATACAATTGGAAGCTTTTCCTTTTATACCCTCTCAGTGCCAACTCTTTGCACCTTCATTGTTGTCTGGGGGACTTTAAAAGATGCTCTTACAAGAACAGAGTTAAAGTCATTATGAATCTCCCATTTCAGCCTTCTTCAGTTAAAATGATCAAGTGGTTCTAGTAGCAGCAGTAAGTAGAACAGGGCAGTTAGTACAAAAGTTTGATGCCACTAGCACTAAAGGTGTCCCCTAGATCTAAGGTGATGGTGGTGGGTTTGTGGTTTTGGTTGGTTAGTTGTTTTTTCCCTGTGGTTTGATTTTTAAATACAGAATAAAAATTTTCTGTCTAGGGTTCTTAATATATTGGCCTAATCCCACTCTGTGGGAGCAAAGAGAAATCAAATAACTGGATGTCAGCAGTAGAAGCACTCTCCTAAATCCATGGCAGAACCACATGACCCAACCTCCACTGCTTTTCACCATCTTTCAGGATCATACTTCTCAATTAAAAGCCCATGAGAGAACTCAGCTTAAATTGTTTTAAACTGTTTGACAGAAAGTCTCCCCTCAAAAGGCAGACAATTATATGCTCATAATTCATGTACAGAATTATCCACTAATCCTAAGTAACACTGGTTTTCATGATTTTCTCTTGAAAATTAAGTCTATAAAGCACTGGAAAAGCAAATTTAAAAGGAAAAAAGGGAATAATTCCTTTTCTACTTAGAAAAATACAATGTATTACCAATGTATTACTTAGCTGTGACTGAATCACTTAAAGTATTTAAATCTAAAGAGTTTCTAATTATTGCAATGTTTGGAATGAGCTCTTAGATTACACACAAAGACCAAAACTGTGTGTTGCACATCATAGGCATATCTGTTGGTTTCCCTCTTGTAAAACAGATGGATCAGTTCAATTCAAGTATCTAAATAAAAGAAATCTTTGAGTTCAGTAGGAGGTTTGCTCTATGAAGAGTAGGAACTGGAGTATTAGCAGCCTCCAGGACTCCAAGGAATGGAGCAGTTTCAATTTCCACTTCTGTCAATGGAAAATATGGGTAGATAAATGACAAAAAACACCTACCACCTATTTTCTTACCAGAGAAAATCAGCAGGATGCATCTCATGAATAATACACTTCAGCAGTAGCAAGTATTTGCAGAAATGTTTCCACTTAATTCAATTTAGGTTGACATAAGCTTGAAAAATGCACCATCAAAAGCTGCATGAGAATCAATGAACATTTTGAGAGTGACAACTTGCACACATAACCTTCCCACCATTAGAGCACTTCAGAGTATAATGCAGTTTGCAACTGTTGAATTAAACTTTATACTGCACTGAAATAAATGTAAAAAGTCAGTTACTAACTTCTTGTAGCTTAATTTATCATCAAAATACAGAAAAATTACCTGGAAACTTGATAATATTAAAGTTGACTGTCAAAAAGAGGGTGTTTTAACTTAGAAATACATTTTCTTTGTATATGGCATTATCACATAAAAGAATACACTTAACAATAATAAATGCTTTATTAAATTACATTGGTGCAGTTAAAACCTCACTTTGAAAAGAGTTTGATCCTGTCAGTTCTATAAGTAGTGATATGTATAGAGCCTTTTACATTTTATGACAATTGGAACATATTACAACCAAACCATCCAAAAACTAACAGAAATTAAGAAAACAACAGACAGACTGGGTAACCAGTAAGATTCCAAGTTTGAAATGGTATGAGCTCCACAGTTTAGCTGAGAATATTACTTGAAAATTTAAAAAAATCTTTCCTGAAAACTGCAGACCAAAACAGAAGTGTTAGTAGAAGTAACAAGAAAACAGAAAGAAACCCAACAAATTATTGTATTCAAATGGTAGTCAGTCATGTTCAAAAGGTGTTGCCTCTTCACTCTATTATAGCTTTTTGTATTCTAGGATTCTACTTCTTAGAGAAATATGGTTCTTCATCTTGAGACATCTCCTGTCAAACAAAAAGATTATCTCCTTTGTTAGAGCCAAGAAAAATCATATAGTCTATAGAGCTGATAGTCCTACATAGCCTGTGGAAGTCACATTACACTGCTTGGTGGTTCTTAAACACATGCACTGGAATTTGAGTGTCAGAATATGAAAGTTCTGAGGTGATTCCTACTTTTTTTGCTACCAATGTGACGTTTACAACAATAAACAAACTCCTGACTTAGATTCACCTCCGTTTGCATAACCCCCAGAATCTACTCTGGCAGGATCATTCAATTCTTCAAACAGTCCTGTTTCAATTATTTCTTCCTGCCAGGCTATAGGGACAGCACCTGTGGCAAACTTTTTGAAGAACTTCTTATCTTTGTCATCAAACTCGATGCCTCGTATCTCTGAGAAGTCAGCAATGTCTGCAACATCTTTGGCATAGACAACTGATGGGTCTGGCACAAATGGGGGGTCAACAAGGTTTGCCTCTAGCCTGTGGAAATTCATGGTTTTGAAGAAACTGTGTTTTCTGGGGTCATCATCTTCATTTCTGCAATAAAGCAAAGGTTTGTTAATCGGGATGGTATTTTGCTCTTGGGAAGAGTCAAATGTGTTAGTGTTGTGTACATGAGAATCTTTTAAGGTAAGCAGTTGATCTGTATGTGTGTAAGGCAATGTAAATTCCTTTTTTCCTAACCAAAGAATGCTGCATTACACAAGATAAGCAAAGCTGAAATGCAGAAAACATCCTGATCCTGTTATTCAGCAGCTCTCAGGGTAAATCAGTCTGGGCAAGGTGCCATGCAAGAGTTGCAGTTCTCCTCCTGGCAGTGCCTTGAGATCCCCATATCCAAAAATACACTTTAACCAGAAGTGAAGATAATATAGCAGGATGGGGAGTAGTGGATTTGCTGTCCAGTGGTTGGCTCTGTATTAACTAGGAGAAGAATATCCATTAAACTCTAGACTGGGGTACATTAGGTTAGTACTGTAGGGACTGCCTCTAAGGAACAACAATGAATAGGAAACTTGACAAATTACATTTCTGGTTTTATCTTAATTCAAAGCAGCTATATGTCTGTATCATAAAACTCAAGGGATGTTCTCATAAACTCCCATTTCTACTGAGTCTGTCTATTGTAATTAACTACTCTCATAAATTAACAAAAAAACTGAAGCATGAGATTCACAAATTATGACATTAGCAAAAGTATGTGTACCACTGGCACAAATATTGTAGAAAGACTTGTAGGGTATTCTGATTGTAACAATAATCTGAGCCTCAAACATGTGCTTGTTAAAGCAAGACCAAGGATGAGAGTCTTTGAAAGGTGCCTCTAGTGTCAGGGCATAAAAAAAATTGGGTTTTGAATCCAGACACAACTGAGATCAAACCAGCAGCCATCCTTTCCAGCTCCCCTGTCAGAAAATTGTGCCTTTGCTGCCTGGTTGTTCTGGCCATAACCAGCCATTAACCACCTTACACCACCATGACCAGGATGCCTGAAGGACCTGATGAACAACAGATGCTGCCACCCAGACACTCCAGGCAATTAAAAAAAATGTTGTTTTCAATGCAAAAAAAGCATACAACTGTGAATGTAGAGATTAAGCCAGCAGGGATCACGACCTCTGCATAGACAGTCTTGCAAAATCATCTCCCAACTTGAGCAGCTGGTAATAACCAAGTACCTGAGCAGCCCCCAGGTCTGAGGGGAATTAATTTCATTCACTGTTAGCCTGAAGTGCATTGGAGTTGCTGTTCCACTTAACTGGTCTCCCAGGACACTAGTGGGCAGGTAGTGCCAATGGTGCTACTGGGCAGATGCACTCACAAAAACATCACTTGATTTTGTTTTAATTTTCTGTAACATAAATCAAAAGCCACTCTAAGCTGGTGAAGGTTCCAGAATGAATTGTTGCCCTGTTTTTCCTCCTGGTGTCTTTTTTGACACCACCAAAACCATAAAAAGTTGACAACCATAAAGCTACAGGATCGCCATCTGCTGGAACCAGCTGAGGCATCTTCCAACCAGCTGGAGATGGAGTTGAGCTCCTCCTGTGTGAACAGCACATTTATGTAACTTAAATAGAAAGAGCAAATTAACTCCTCTAGCATTCTTCCATTTTAAAAATAAAATAAATTAAAAAAATAACTTGACAGATTTGGCATTTGAGATGTCAATCCCAAAAAGCTTGAGTGGAGGTGTCACATCTTTCCAGAGTTAACCAGTGCCATGGAGTCTTCACTGAAAGAGTGGAGTACTTTAAAAGGTCAGGTGTACAAATTAAGGATGTCCTTGAGCAGCTTTAACTTATGCAACAGGCACTTATGTAGATAACCCAAGGCCTTGTTGTCCTTAGTAGAATTACAGTGCTAATCTTTACGTAAGGATGAGCTGTCCTGAATAGTATAGCCCTGTTTAAGAGGTACAGGCTTTTATTCTGCAGCATGCCCAGGCATGGCAGAGACATTCCATCATTTTCTTCCTCTAAGCATGGCACATCAAAGTGAGAATATCTTCATTAGTAGAAAATTAAGCCTAAGCTGTGCAGTTAGCTCTCTGTGTACATTTCTCCCACTGCTGAGAAATAATATCCCAGTAAGGAGCCAGAATGACTGTAAATGATTCCCTTGGCAAAGGGAAAGTGCTTATAGTGCATGAACAGCCTGTTGCTGCTTTTGCTTCAGACTTACTGAATGAATCTGACCAAGCCACTCAGAATCTGTCAACATCATTTTCTCCTACACTAAAATGTATTTACTTTACAAAATGTTGTACAAACAAATGTCTGCAAAAGATGCTGACCTGGAAGGTGAAATGCTCTAAATGTTTCACATTCGATTTATTTTTAAAATAAGCTTTTTAAACATATTAAAAATAATACAGATTGTTTTAAACATAATGTACTGTTGAAACTATTTTTTCTGCAGCGTTGCAGAGTTCCCTGGGAGTCAGGCAAAAAGTGTGGCTTCACTTTGCATTAGAATAATAAGAATATGTATATTCATGATATATTATGGTTCATTAAGTTGATTCTTCCAGGCAAGTATGCCATTTGCATTTTGCAAACCTGTTCCACACTGTTATGAAATATAAATTTACAAGACTGTATGTGCATTTTCATTAAGTCCCTGTGTCTGCTCTGCCTTTGGATTGGAAAAGCACCAGACACAAGTATTTGTTTTTACAGGTGATTCAAATCATGGTGTACTCTAAGGGCAGGTACTATCAGTTTCCTACTCCCTGTACATTTTTATTAGGTTTATTTTGTCTACATTGCAAATGGAGATCTGAAATCTGTCTCATTAGCAATTATTTTTATATAAATACACAGAGGGATCAGAGCTATTACAAGTTAAATATTACAATGCTTAGCTTTCCCTTTTTCTTCTTCATGAACCCAAAGCCACATCTGAAGTCCCAAAATCTTTTTTAGATATTGTGCCCATTATTTTTTCCTCCTTTTTTTTTCCTCCCTGGGATGAGTCAGGAAGACCAGAATCTCTATTTAAGATTTTTTTTAAAGCACTTGAGTAAATCAGAGGGGTTGAGCTCTTTTTAGTAAGCAGCCAATGACGTAGCCTTGCAAGTTCACTGTCTGCAGTGAAGAGAATCCACACTGCAGGTTTGGATTTTTGCCCACATCATTCCAGTAAGTGATCTGGCCTAAGATCCTGCATTCAGCCTCCATTAGCATAGATGAAGGTATCTATCTGAATATCCTTCATGTTTAGGAAAGTAAATGCAAGACAAATGGGCTGCTCCCTTCTCCCAAAACCATACAGAGGTTAACCCCACAAAATACCAAGAAGGGAACTGCAGTGAGTAGTTTGGGGTGAGGAGGGCCAGTCACTATCACAACACAACTCCATATTTCCATATTCTCTTCCAAACTTGCCAGCTCTCTCTTCCTAGAAGCGAAAGGGAAAATGCAGCTCTCTGTAACAGTGAAGATGTAACCTCACTCTGTGTAATAAGCAAAACACCACCATTTTTTTGCAGCTTTCATCTGGCTCCTGCAGAGTTGGAGAGATGAGGCTTACCTGCTTCCTAAACGATTCTCTGTTTTCTTGGCCAAGAAGAGGCGACAAATGTCTTTGGCTTCCTCCGTGAAGTTGGCATGTTCAAATTTCACCTCATCTTCCAGAGTTCTTCTTTTCACCTCATCCTTCCCCACTTTCTCCTTGAAATCCTTGAATGGTGTTCTCCCAGCAACCATCTCATAAATACTACAGCCCATAGCAAACCAGTCCACAGGATAGCTGTACTCTTCTTCCTTCAGGATTTCTGGAGCCATGTAACCATTTGTCCCAGCCTGTGGCAAACATACAGACACATTCACTATACAATGGCAGTGATCAAATGCAGACAATTAGACACACTGCCAGAAATAACAACTGATTTGCATCCAGAAACTCTGCAGAAGTGTTGTTTTCTTTTCATCTAGAACTCTGTTTTAGCGTAAGGACTGTGTGTGTCCTTAAACACCTCCTCATATTGGAAAACTATGTTAGATAGTTATCTAAATAGCTATTAACTATTGTTTTAAAATAAAGTATGCTCTTCAAAGGTGAAAAGTCTGTGCAATTTATACCTAAAAGTGGTTTATTTTTAAATTAATGCTTAGCTTGCTTTCTCCTTCCATATTCTTTTTGAAGACAGTGTTGTTAGCTTTGTCCTGTGAACAGAACTATCAATTTGAAAAGATAAAAAAAACAAAAGACAAAAATCAGCCAACCACTGATTCTCCCCCTATTCAGTGGTTAGAACTGGTCCAACACAGGGGGTTGCTGCCAACAAAGAGAAAATTCTCATCAAGCCTGTAGCTGAGCTGCAAGAGAAAGGTCTCAACCACACTCCCTGATGGGCTCTGGAAGTCCTACCAGCCAGGGCCAAGAAAAACTCTTAATGCTTTGTAAAGAAGTAAACCTATGAAAATGATAATTAGTAAATGACATGCATTCAGGTGGAAGACTAATTTAATAGCCAAAAAAAGCTCTCTGCATAATGACTACAACTGTATATGTCATGAACAGACCCTTCTCCAAGGAAAGAGTGATGACTCCTTGAGAGGAGTCTCCCCTTTCCAGGACAGGCTGGGCACATTCCCCTTGGGGCACAGAATGCAGGGAGTTCAGAACAGCTCCTGCTGCCTCTTCCTCTGGGGAGCTGATTCACACAGGAGAGAGGGGGGTCTGAACCTCTGTGCAGATGTTCTGCTGCACAGTAAATGACCAGGGATGCGAGACTGGAACCAAAACAGCATCTGCTAGAGCTGACCTGACCTTTCCTGCCACATCTGATATTGTGTCTTATTTTACACATGTACCAGATTCAGCTAACAGTGACAGCTAGGTCAGAAGTTGCCTGAATCTCTTTCAGATCTTTCTGAAATGCTGGACTTATGTATTAATAGTATTACAATTGTAAAATGAAAAATTATGTTTGTGCAAAATCCCACTACTCCAGGAGCTCATCATTACTGCCACAACACGAGGAGTGGCAAGAGAGTCTCTCAAAGCAAAACAGGCAGAAAAAGGTAACTGGAACTAGAGCCCATTTGGGCAAATTAGATTTGTAAAAAGCACAGCTCAAGAGATTCAGTTTATTTTATGGGGTTTGGGTAGCTCCTCTAATTTTTTTGAGGCACAGTATTTCTGAGTCAGGTCTCCCTATAAACTTAAGCTCGTGCCACTACGCTTTATGGCTTAAACTCTACTGAAAACAATGTGTGCAAGGGGGAACATCTCAGCAGCAATTACAACATAAGCCTAATGGACAGAAAATTAAATCAATTTTTCTTTTCCTCTTTGTACTTTTCTTTTACAGATATAGAGCAAAGTCCTCCATTTGGCCAAAAAACAGAAAGGGGATGAGAACAAAAATAACAGCCAAGTTGAAAGCAAAAGAGAAGGTTAAAAGCAAACTGTTGTCTTCCTCACTAAAACCACAGGAGTAGAGGACCTGAAAGGGCACTGCAGGAGCTGTCAATTCCACAGGTAATTTGTACTGTTTGAATATTTAAGTGAATATTGAGAGACACCCTGAGAGCATTAGATCTTTCTGTGTGATTACTGCTCCCCTCAGAAATGGGGACAACCACTCAAACACCACAGAACCCAGATCCAACTGGCCTCAGAAGATCATGAGACCTGGAAGGGAGAAGAGGGTTGAAAGCAGCAGAGTTTGGCACAGGAGGATGCACAGAGAGCTCATTGTGGGTTGGTAAACACAGACACTCAATAGGCGTCTGTGATATTTTTTGTCTTTTTACTTTTTCCTTCTGGGAAGCAATAAACATTAATTTTACTGAGATGAACCTGGGGCACTAATGTCTTGAACTGATGAGTCATATCATCATCAAAAGGTATCCTGACAGCACAGTATGGTCTGTCTGAGAAAACATTACCTTGCTGAAACTTAGCACCATCATATGGGAACTGGATAAATCTGCCAGGGAACAGGCAGAACTCTGCAATCATAAATGAGTCTGGAGGCAGCTCCTTTCACACTGCCTCTCTTTCCTTCCACTTCTGCTCTTTCTTCCTTCCATATTTGTTTTATTTTTTCCCCAAAGAAATACTTCTGTCTCTTCTATGTACATTTCCCACATAGTTTTCACACCATAAAGAACACTCTGCTGTGACAGAGTCCTCATGTTTCTCAAGAAAACAGAATGTGAGCCCATAATTGCAGACCAAGAAAACTGCAAAACCACAATTTAATAGAAAATAGAGATGGACTAACAATAGCTTCCCTTCTAAGTGCAATGGAAGACTGGGAATGGGGTTACTGTGAACAGGATTTCAACTCCACAATTCTACATGAGTAGCACTGAAATCTTCTGAGCTGGTCCAGCTCAACCTGAGAAAAGTCAAGAAACACACAATGTTGCTCTGATCTGTCCACCCATTCCAATTCACAAGCTGATTTTCTCATGGAATTTCATCAAAACTGAACCTAATCTCAAAACAAATGTCTCCCAGTTGCAAGCTTTCCTACCACTCACAGTGAAGGAACAGGCTGGGAAGCAGGGATTTAGACCTAATCTCATGACCCCCGAGATGCAAAATCCACTTCAACTACCATTTTATAGCAGAAACAAACACATTTCACAAGTAGTTAGCAGTGATGCTTAATGGGGAAGAAACACAGCAACAAGTAAGGGGTGAAAAAACAGAAATCTCTGAATTTTTTATCAAAACAGGACTTTGAAGAAAAGACCTTGAATTTTAGTCATTTTTTTCCACTTGGTAGCTTTGGCAAAATCATTTGGGAAGAAAGATCATAAAGCCATAAGCATTTTCTGTATTAGAGGACACACAAAAAAAAAAATTGAATTATTCAATTCCCAGAACTAGAAGCTCATATATCTTTAAGATTTAATTTTATCTGTGAGGAGCAGACACTATTAGAGAGAAGCTAAAAGTTAAGATCCCTGAGCTCATCATTATGGAAAACAAGATGTCAAAAATCAGATCATCTCTCAAGGAAAAGAGATCCTGTGGCAAGATGAAAGGCAGTCTCCATGACTTGGGAGAGGTTTGTTTAAGCTTAGTGAAGGCTGGTTTTAAACTGTACAATTCAGAAGTATTAAGATTTGAGCAGCAAAAAAATAGTGATTTAGGTAGAAAATGTATTCACTGATTTCCAAAGCAAAAGTGAATCAGAGTAATGAGTTAAATTGCTCTCAGTGGGCCAAGGAATAAATAAATATACTGTCAACTATACTCAAATGTAAAAAGGAAGAAGGACAGAAAGCAAACAAATTAAGAGATAACACACACATAAAAAAAAAAAAAAAAGCATTATTTTTAAGAGGTCTAATTTCCTTGGGCAAGTACTGAATACTTAATTCAGTTAGAATTATCTGACCATGCATGGACACCTGTAAGGATGGGTGACTGGTATCTCTAGCACATAAAAAATCATTATGATTTTACACTTGTGAATTTATAATTAAGACAGAAGTTGTGTATTAACCAAAAAACACTTCTTACTAGATCTTATTTTACATGGATAAATTTCACTCTTTTAATAAAATGAGAGAAATTTTTGAAGATACACTCAAAGTTGAATTCCTTTGTTGGAATTTCTACACCACCAGGATGTACACTGGGTTTTGAGTGAGACCAAGCATGTTATTTTCTTCTTTCCCATAGGATTCCTGCTAAGACCAGGAACCATTTGAACATGTATTGCCTGCTCAAGCAATCTTACATATCAACACATGGACTGACCCTGCAACTGTATAATGGGACACCATTAAAAAAATATATACCACAAATGAGCCAAAGAATGTTACATGATATCAACTTTTTTACAGTATACTGGTTTTTTTTACAGAGGTAGCAATCATATTCCATTGAAGAGGAACACAACTTTCTGAAGTGTAGTCAGTGCAACACCAGCTATTTTTTCCCTGCTCTCCATCTAACTCTGTCTTTTGTGATGATGAGCAGGATGCCCAATTTGCACATGCTGTTTCAAATATAAAAACAGTCCTTACTTTCACTCTATTACATTTTAAATGCTTTTGAAAAGGGTTAACAGATCTACTTCTCCCTTTATCTATCTTGAGAACAACCCAAAATACTGTTTATTTATTTATTTTTACAAGAATCCTCTAAAATATAACGGCCAAATGTTGTCTTTGGACACATTAGTGAAGAAGTTCTGTTAAATGGAGTTGCTGCTTTGAGTGTGGTTTGACAGGGCATAGTAAAGTGACTCATCTGAAAGTATGCAAATGTTTCTTTTGTGAAATGCAATCCTGCATAAATTTTTAAAAGGTCACATAACTATAATCCTTTAATAATACAAGATGTGCTCCTGAGAAGCACTAAGTGCTCTCAGCTCCCAGTACAGTCACTGGGTGCTTGGCACACCCCAGCTCTGAGGAGAACACAGTCCCTGGTGCAAGGACACTCACATCCCAATTTCCTGAGGGAAAAGCCCCTTCAACTTGGCAACTTCCAGCAGATGCAGGGGGAGAAAGAATCAGAAAGAACCCTCTGGAATTTTCATTAGCACAGAAACAGGCAAATGAGGAGAAGCAGCATTTAAATCTCTCTACCTTTTCCCACAGATCTCTGCAAAACAAACTCAATTGATACCACAAACCAAACAGTGAAGCAAATCAGAACGTCTATCTTTTGTTTGCCATGGCACAAGAACTGTTGAACAGAGGAAAAAAAACAAGCTGAGTTTAGCTCTATCAGCTGTATCCTGGGGCTTGGTCCTTCCTTCCTCCAAGGGGTGCCACTGCCTGCTTTGTTCTCTTGTCCAGCTGTTCCTCCACTCCTTCAGCAAGGGCCTTAGTACACCCTGCAGAAATGCAGGGACAACAGAAAACTCAGCACACAAGGTAACAGGCACTAGAGGTAGAGAAGAGCAAGTGCCCTGCCTCTGTCACTCCACAACCTTCCTTCTCCCAACAGAGCCTGAGGAATGGGGTGTAACTGAAATGAGTGGCACAGTGATGCTGCTCCTCCACACTCCCACACCTCCCACACAGGCACACTGTAAAGAAGCTGTCTTTTTAAAGTAAAATATAATCAAATCTAATTAGGATGAAAGGCACCCTTGAAAAGGCTCACTGAACAAGCATCTTGGCATATGGTTCATGCTTAGCAAAAGGAAGGACCTTGGAATGGGATGTCCCAGCACAAATTGATGGATTCTTGATTCAGAAGAACACAAGGAGGACTGGTCAGAGTACCAGGAAAAGATGATGAGAAAGTCTGGATTAGAGTTTAAGAGCTACCAAATCCCACATGGTTACACTGAATTCAAAACCAAAGTTTTTCTTCATTTTAACATATTTGAGCAGGGAAATCTATTGCCTTAAAAAAAAACAAAAACAAAAAAACCCCAACAACCACATGGATAAAAGCACAAAATTGACCAAAAAAAATCTGCTGTATTAGAAAACAAAAGGAAACTAAATTGCCTCTGGGTTCAAAGTCACTAACTGGAGTAGTAAAAAAAATCTACCATTGTTTTTTACTCATTTAAGCTTGGAGAACAATATTCACTGAAACAAAGGAAGCTGGACAAGGGAAAGAGAAAAGAGAAACCCACTTCTGTGGCAGTAAGGGCAGGCTGCCTCTGCCCACACCTGCAGAGAAACAGACACAGCACCAGCATGGTTCTCAGTTTAGATTCACACTGTTTGAAAATCAAAGGATCAATGGCTTGGGGAAGGACAGTGAGTAACTGGGCAATCATTTTAACTTGGATTCTAAAGTATCTTCCTCCTTTCTTCCTGTGTGATCCCATGAAAACCACTATCTTTGCCTCAGATCCCTACAGGAGATGGAACAGTCCCACCTTAGTGAAATGTCAGAAGGAACAAACATTCAGACAGTGAAGCAATCAGATATGGATGGAGCATGGACAATTAGAATTCAAGAATTGACTTTCTTCAGTCTTCCTGTAACATGATTTTCCCTTTAACTTTCTCCTGATCACTTCCCATCTAGAACGTGGGAATACTACTGCAGAGATGTTTATTTTTTATTATTTAACAACCACAGAATATTCCATAAGCATTAATAAGGGAGAAAACTGCCCACCCACTTAGCTCTGGCTGTATTTCATGGAACTCTTTATAATGAGTGCAAATAGAGAATCACAGCACATGTAGTTCAGGGTCTTCCAGAGAGAAATGGCTTCTTTCAACAAAGCTGTCTTCAAACTGTCCACTTTCCCCTGCACCTAGATAAATTCTTAGAGCCTACAAGATGATCTTGCAAAGATCTTGTAAAAGATCTTCTGTTAAGAACCACCTCCATATGTTCTGGTTCTGCTCCCTTTCACTGGCAGATTGGAAACTTGAACAAGCAAAACCAAGCCCAGATTTCACTTGCTTGTGTCTAATTTCAGGATCTTATCTTATATTTGTAAAAAAAAAGCTATGTTTGTTATCTGTATCTACTCATCACACTAAGTGGAATGTCACATGGGGTCCAATAAGAACATAAAGTTCTGCATTCCTCATCATGCTGCAACTTAGTTCCTGCCATCCTGCTTCTGGGCAAAACTGTCCAACCAACAGTTCAAGAATCTACATTGTCAGCCAAAGGTTGTCTTTCTTCCCAATAAAACCAAACCATCTTTGACAACACTGAACCAAAAAGTGGCCCACTAGATGATTTACCAACAAGATCATTGCAGAATGTATATTACTTTTTAATAATTAACAATAAGCCTGAAGAGACAAATGGATTACACAGTGTATTTCACATTTACATGGCCTTTTTCATGTTCAATGAGCTTAATTAAGGTTTCTACCTGCTCTAGGAACTTGATAAGGAATCTTACCTCTTGCTTTTATATAGAACATGCTATAGCAGTTATTAACTGCCAGATTCAACTGGATGAAGAATGCAGTTGAGTGATACAGAGACCTGATGCTATCTCTGTCTTAAAGGGCTCCAGTGCCTTTTCTCAAGCAGAAAAACATGTCTCCTGAGAGGCACACCCTGTGCAGGAAAAGCATTTCATGGGACACACTGCTTTCTCATTATTTTAGATGACTACAAGATCCTTTCTGCCACCTCCAAAACTGCAGGAGGCAGAGAGATCCAAAAAAATCATGTTTGTTCCCTTCACTCTGGTGATTATGGCATTCACAGTGGGTAAGTTTGCATTCTGCAAAACAGATTTTTTTGATATTAAAAAAAAAAAACTGAAATGCCTCTCCTGATGATGCACTTCAAAACAACTGTGACTACCAACAACTTCAAAGAACAAAGTTCTGCTAGTAAAATAATCAGTTTTACACATCATACTCAAAAATGCCTAAGCAGAATGGTGGTTTTGAAGCTGTAGTATAGCAGTAAGTCACTTAAATCCTGGACAAATGAAAGATTATAATTTTTCAAAGTGCAAAATGAAGAATACATTTTTACACAGTAAGAATGCCAAGTGATAATGACCAAAGGTCAACTATAGAATAGTTTACTCAGTTATTTTTCATTTCACAAATCTAAATCCTCCTCCTGCTCTTCAATTGCCTTGAAATTCAACTGCAAGTTTCAGGAACATCTAAATAGATTTCCTTCTGTTTTCCTAAGAAATAGAATCTTATAATAAACAAACATACAGGAGGGCAAAAGGACATTTTGAGTAAGATTCTAAGCAAAACATGTTTTTCCTATAAAAATATTATTATGTCCTTCAAATATATAAAACATAGCACAGGAAAACTGTGAAGAAGCCTGAAACCTCTGATGATATTAATGTACTTTTATAAATACTACCAAAATATGTTTGTCCTATTTTTCACAGTTGTTATGTCAATATTTAAACTCTCTGGCTCTCATTATTCTGCATAAAAGTACTTGACAATTCACACTCAACAGTTGCTTAGCACAAAAGCCATACACAGCAAGGGCAGAAAGTTCTTCCCCAAATAAACAGCAAATATGCACTGACTTCTGGAAAAAATGGAATTAAATTCTCTGTATTTCCATGTGCAGAAGATATGAGGGTACTGAACAAAAAAAAAAACATGCTCACTTTTCTCACAACCATGTTCAGGAAATTAAGTAGCATTAATTAATTAGTATCATCTTCTGGATGAGGGCAAGAGCCTGACTCACAGAAAACAAGTGAATTTTGAGTTGTGTGAGAAAGTTGCAGAGACTTGAAGAAAAAGGATGACAGGTCTAACTGGGATGGGGATTTCTATCCCATGGAAAAAGAGCTGTTTCCAGCTCAATCATGTGCATAACTAGACAAAACATTTTGCCTATGCAAAAGGCAACTTTGCAGGTTCTCAGTTTCTCCTTGTTGCCTATTTCTATTCCTAAAACAAAAGGGAATATCTACATGTAAAAAAGGAGTAATTTTAAGACCCAATTCCAGTTTATTCCTGCTCTGATCAACATCAGAACAGATGCTACAAGCACATTTGTATGAAAAGTCATAATGCAATTTCCTGAATCACTCTATTATCACTGGCAAAGAGTTTATTTCTGTTTCCAGTGATGTCAGTAAGAACTCCCCCTGAGTAATTGTGTATATACACATTTCTGGGTAGACTGCACAGGTATATCTATATATTACAAGCAGCTTTCAGATCCCTTCTTCATTTATTTCCCACACTGTTTTTGTTTTGAAGGGGTTTCTTTTTATTTCTCCATGTCTGTGAACAACACCTTCCCTGCAGCATAAACACACATTACTTTACAAGACCACCACGTCAAAATAATCCATCTAAAAGTCAAAAAAACCCCTTTCCACACACACAAAAAATAACCTTTGGCTGGTAAACAGTCTGTAAATACAGCAGTTTCATAGAAATCTTCACCAAAAACTTGGAAAAGGTCTAAAACAGGAACTTGTTAATTAGCTTATTACTTTGTGCCACGTGATAACCTAATCACTTAACAAGATTTACAGAAGGGACTTATGGATCCTCCACCTGATGGGGGGGTGCTGTGCATTTATTCACATATAAGAGGCTAGCAATATTTTTTCCTGGTTTAAGGAAGAACAAGTTTATCTTTAGTATCATTGCACACTCATAAGAGGTGCACAAAATGTTCAGAACACATCAAAATTCTCTATTTTTTGCAATCTCCAATTAAATATATTAATCCATATTAATATGCTATTCAACCCTATACAAGGCACAATGAAGTTATCACATGATGTTTCCACACAACAAATAGCAAAAGAAGAGACAAAGAAAAAAAAAATAGGTAGAAAACTGTTGCTTTGTTTCACTATGATGCATTAAGAGATATTTTCCCAGCAGCATAGCCACAGACATGGACATTTCATCAGCCAGTGCCTAAGATCAGATGTCCACTCCTCATTTGTTTACTTGGCTCCTCCTGATATATCAAATGCATGGAAGGGTTTTCTATATTACTTTATTTACTCACAAGGAAGATGCACTTAACACCTGAAGAACTAGAGAGAGATCATAAGAAGATTAGTACTCAGAAAAAAAAAAACCAAAAACCTAAATTATAGATTTTTAGACAGTTGCTGAAACATGTTTTCTTATTTTATTTTTTCTTTAGTGTCTATTTAATTCATATTTGCAGAAAACAATTTGCTCACCAGCTTTCACTAGACAGCAGAAAAACCCCAACCTTTTAAAAATTATTTCCACCATTTAAAAATAAACTAGCTTAATTCTTTGTAGTATGGGTAATACTGGCTAAGTGAAATTTATCTTAATAGATGAAATAAATCACAGTATAACCATGACTATTAATTGCACCAGGCAGCTAAACCTGGTTTCATTTGGTACTAAGGATATTAGTTAATTACTTTCAGGCAGCAGAATGACTTATGAATATGATTAAAGCAAAGTCAGGCATTATTCTCATAGTGGAATAGAACAATATTTTAAGTTTGATATTGAAGAACCAGGTCATAAGAGAGGGTGACAAGGTTACAAGTCTTTGGAGTTGTGAATGACATTCCATGTATCACAACATCCATCAGAACAGAAGGTTTTGCAAATGGATAAAAGAAATTAAAAGGCTTTATGTTATAGATCAGTAGTATTACCCCTATAATTAGTGACTGAAAACTGTAAGGCTTAAATTGTCAGTTCAGATCATCATCCAAAATTTGGAAGAGCTTCATGATGTTGGGCACTTCCCTCAGATAGACAGTACAACACAGATGTGGCCAGGAGGAATGTATTTTCCTTATAAAATGTTATTTTAGCTTGTAAATTGCCCTTATAAAACTGTGTCCACAAAATGGAGCAACAGGTTAAATTTAACTTAATAAATCTATCTTGGAGCCATCTATCTTTTGGGGTGAAAAAAAACCCCAAACCCATACTAATATTTTTTCTCAAGATTTTTATAAAGTGATACAGTCTGGCAGTTATACTAAAAAAAAAGCTATTATCTCTTTCTGCCAATTTTAAGTCACAATGCAACTGTGATTAGTAAACAAAAAAGAACAGCACCATTTTATTTTATTACAGGGGTACATGGTGAAGCTTAATGCAACAAATTTGATAAATATGCTTTGAGATCTTTCTGTGCATTAAATTATTATGAATAATAACACTATCTAGCTCTTACACAATGTTTTTAGCAGTAGCTTTCAAATGACTCAAATAGGGTTAGGTTATAGAAAATAAAATTACTACTGGGAATCACTAGTCATTTAAGTCCCTCATAGCTGTGATTCAGAAAATGAAAAAAAACCCAACTATTTTTCTCCCTTCTACTTCAGTTTCCTGCATGAATAAAATTGCCTTTACTTATAACACTCCAATTGTGTAGTATATTATTCATTGCAGTTTTTGCTCTAATAAAAGCACCCATGTTACAGTGAATAGTGCTTCTAAAAACAGTGTAAAACAACAGAAAAAAATCATTATTATAATTTGATGATTGTTACAGAAAGTGAGGAGGAACAACAGCCACTACTCCTTTGAGCTTCTACCATAATAGCAACAGAAATGGTTACACATTTCTAAATCCACTCTTTTTTGGTTGTTTTCTTCTGCCAAGCACATTATTACAAGGATGAAGACAAGATAATTTTTTTTTTTTCTGATAAACAGCTACATGTATCTATCACTTCTAAAACACAGTAAGGTTTATAGCTTTGGGTTCACTCATCACAAACAAAACATGCCCCTTGCACCTAAGTTCTACTTAAAAACCTGCCTTAGCTTCCACAGAAACTGTATTTTCCTATCTAAAACACAATGCAGCCTCATTTCTTATTTATTTCCTACCTAAAAATACACCAGCTTCCACATTTTCTTTCACTGGGAACTAAAACCACTCATAATACAAACTTTATACATTGCCAGAAAAAAAAAAAAACACCCTTGAAACAAGGTGAAAACCCATGTGTTCTTCAAGCATGGTGTGTAGCAGCAGGTCCTCTCTCTACTACTGAATTTCTCCTGAGTAACTTGAAAGACTTTGGGAGTTTAACATAAGGCAGCTAGACCAGTTCATAATGTTACTTCTGATGAAGTTGATGCTCCCTTGTTATATCTCATGTTTAAGCTCCAGACACCTTGGAAGAAATATGCTTTTTTTTCATAGTTAAGCTACCTGAATAAATCTTTCTTGTGCAAACCTCAAGCCATTATTCTAAACCTGGGTCAGTTTGGGATGACCACATGCACATGGAAATGTTGCACAGTCTAATTCACACAGCAAAACCAGTTGGCCATCATCTCTTACTCTTATCAAGCCTGGTAACTTTTTCAGAGATTAAATTGTGGGGGGAGGAAGGCTGGCTGTGATTTATTGTGCAACATCATGAGTAACTGCTGTATCATCAGAAGCATCACTTAAGAGTAACCTGGAAGAAATTGTATTTTTCTAGGAGCAAAAACTAAATATCAAAGGAGTCCTATCTTTGACCACTGCTCATCAACAATCAGGCAACTGGTTAAATCCCTGACTGTGCACTACTGCTCAAGGCAGAGGATTTGTGTTAGCCTCCCTAAAACGATTGGTTCAAGAGTTTATCTTAAGAGAAATACCAGGTCAAGTTGAATCTACTGCTTCTATGTAAGAGAAATTATTTTACTACATATAGCATCTAGAGAGTTAGTTAAACAAATCTTCTTACCACCTGTCTCTCAGAATGAAATGACCACGTAAGGTCTTTAGCACAGAACAAATCCCAGGGAATTAAGTCTTGGACTGGTAATGCATTAGAAATAGAAGAGCTGCCTTTCCCACTGCCAATGGTCAATGAAATTGTACTCAGGAGAGCTTCCTTTCCCACTGCCAAAGGTCAATGAATCTCTACTCACCCTCTGAGTGATGTGTTTCCCCTCTTTGACTTGCACTGCCAATCCAAGATCAGAGAGCCTGCAGTTGCCATTATCATCCAGCAGGACATTTTCTGGTTTCATGTCCCGATACAGGATCTTGATGGAATGGAGATGTAGAATCCCACAGGTGATCTGAGCTGAGTAATAGATGACCCTGTTCATCTCCAAACCCCTCTCTCCCACATTGTAGATGTGGTATTTCAGATCCCCTCCATTCATGAGGCTCATGACAAGACACAGGTGGGTTTTGCTCTCATAGGCATAAGCTAGTGTGACAATGAAAGGGCTGTTGACCTTCTCCAGGATCTCTTTCTCCAGTAGTGCCATCTTCTCTCCACCTTTCTTTTTCAACCTTTTCTTATCCAATTTCTTGCAGGCATACATCTTGCCAGTATTCTTCACTTGGATGGCACAAACCTAGAGAAACAGGATGCACGAAGACCAAGAATGAAGGAATTTTACACATACAGACTGTAATATCAAGGGCAGCAAGAGGTGGGAACTGGGGAATCACAGATGCCTGTTAGTAGCTGCTGGTGCTAATTTCTGTTGCAGAGTATATTAGCAGAGAAAATAAGGAAAAAACAAGCATACAATTTATTCTGTCCCATACCAGTACATGGTGGACATTATGCAAATTTCTTGAGGACACCATTATTAGCAAATGAAATGAAAAAGGATCCATTCTTTGGCCATGAGAATAAGCAACATATACTGCTTATTCTCTCTTCCATCTCAAAAAAAGGCAGCCTCATTCATACTGTGTTTTGAGAACTGATCCTGATCTTGCTATTCCCTAAACTGCACATAAGGATTACCCAGGAGTGTGAGAGCTAGCACAGGCTACAGGGGTGCCAAGAAGCAGAATTAGAATCAACTGTATGGACAGTCATGCAAGATTTTGTGAAGAAGCCTGCTTTTTTGCTAGCACAGATATGGAAAATCATTTTAAGATTATTTCTTCACTAACAGGCATCTGGAGCCTGCATCACAGTAGAGATAACAAACCAAACCTAATTTCCCAGAAAGGGACAACCTGAAGAAGTTTTGCAAAGCCTCTGACAGTTTCTTAATCCACAAATTCCATTTTGGAAGCCCACCTGCTGGTCCTGAAAGGGGAGGGATAACCCAGATCCTTACAGCTCTTACCTCTCCGAAGCCACCTTTGCCCAGCACTCGGAACTCATAGAAGTATTTCTCAGTCACCGGCTGCTTCTCAAACACTTTCCACTGGATGAATTTGTCAAAGAAGGGGCTGGTCTGGAAGTCCTGGAAGGGCTTCTCTTTAAGGAAGTGTTTGCTTTCCTCCTTCACCAGCTGCATAACATTCTCATAATCTTTCTCAGTAGCTGCCTGGCATTTGCTGGCCAAGTCAGAGCTCATGAAAGCCAGATAGTTTTTGGAGCCTGTCTTAAGAAAATTGGTGAACATATTCTCCATGGTACTGCTCTTGACATTGTCCTCTGCCAACTCCCAGTTTGACACCTCATCCAGAAAGTCCCTAGCTACCAAATACTCTGGCACTGTCTCTAGGAAGTCTCTGAAGAATTTCTTGCCAATGGGCTGCTGCTCACAGATGCTGTCGTAGTCAGCAGCGATGGACTGTCGAACCTCTCCGCACTGGTCAATCTTGGGCAGGCAGAGGCTCTTACGTCTCTTCTGCATCTCCTTAGTGTCTCCATCTCCACTCTTCCTTGCCTGCAGATAGGCTGTGTTGGCAATCAGGTTGTCAAGCCCCCCCATGTCACACATCTTGGCAAGCTCTCGGGGTGGCAGAGCCTTGCTGAGGTGAAATCAGTAACTGGATGGAGTGCTGTGCTGCAGGTAGATGCCCTGCACTTCTCCCTACTAGTGGTGTCTGCAGGCTTCTGAAAACACCAGACAGACTAACTGCTTTTGCATTAAATACCTCTCGAGGATTTTCCTTAAGTACCTTTAGGTATATGCACCATTTGTGGAAAGTGATTGGTAAGAGGTTTCTCTGTAAGGAGCTTTGAGTTTGCTATGTATAGCTGAGGGATGACATCCTAGGCAAACCTCACTGGCAGCACTGACTGCGTGAGTTTCAGCCTGTGTTTGTCAGAATGGGCCCTGAAAACTTTTCTAGGTACCAATATTGCCTCTGTATGCAGAGGCCCTGGCTGCTGAGGACATGCAGAGATTCCTGTCTGCAATAGATGCACAGTCCAAGCTCAATGGCACAGTTAAGTGGACTGCCTCTCACCTCCCTCGACACAGAGAACGCCAACATACTCTGAATTACATAAGATGGGATTTAATAAAAAGCTTCTATCACAAACCTGCCATGCCTGAAACAGAAGTTGACATATAAGAAACAACATATAGTTCTGACTTCATCTCCTAGCCACAGAAAAAGGAAAAGCATTTTCAATGACCAGCCAAACCTTGCCAAGGAACTGTACATGACACAGCTCTCAGGATGAGAGTATGGCAGCAGTGGATGGCTGAGGTGGCATCCACCATGGGAGAAAGCTTATTAGCATCAAGTGAAGACAAATCCTACCTGACTTCACTCACTGGCTGCCTACCAGGAATTTTGTGCCCCATTTTTCCCCTCAAAATAACAAAAATGATCTGTGGCACTTACTAGGCTAAGCCTCCTTCTGCTGTGGGGTTGTGTCATCTACCTGATAAAATAAACATACGGGAGGTATTATGGGAACAGGAAAAGCACTTCCATAATTCTTCGAGTACCAACAGGGTCAAAAGCTGTGCTCCTGAGGTCAAGGTCAAGTTTCCTTTCCTCTTTTTTTTTAACTTTTAGAGCCAGCTAAAGAGCTGAATCACCAATGCTAAACATTTGGAGTAACAACAGGCATGTCTCAGGCTCCCTCCAGTAAGGGCTAAGCCCTTCCTGGCTGCTTTTTGTCATTCTACAACCCAGTGTTTTGTTTTACATGCTTCATCCTCTCTGCAGTGAACCCATTTAACATGTAACTCATGCTTGTACTCTACAAAATAACATCAGTGTTTTTCTAGCTGTGATTAAGGGGGCCATCCACTGCAAACACTGCAGTGTGTGTAGTTGGAAGCAGAGCACTTGCAAGTCTCTGCTAATTCTGATAGGTGAGGGGGGCAGAAGGAGTTACACAAAGGGTTACAAAATGCAGCTGGCAGGGGAAGCAAAACTGAGAAAAAAAAAATCAAAGGAAGAAATGTGGAATTCTGCTGGTGGCTTTCCTGAAAACGGTGCCCACAGCAACACACTCCTGTAATATCCTGGGTACAGAAAGGCAAGAGAGGAGGTAATTAAAGGTTTAGTATTGGGTCCTGGAATTCACATTTAGGAAGAATGCTGCCATGGCTCAAACAACAGCAGTATGAATGGCTGGCAGCTGGGGACCTCAGTGAACTGCAGCTCACACCAGCTACTGATACATTCATGTGTAAGCAAACTGAGAAAATACCCTGTGTTTATGGTGAGATGCATTCACAGCCCCAAAAAGCCATTCTGCTCTGTTAATTAGAATCTTCACTGATCTCAACAAACTTCCTCTAAAAGAACATCACTTCATGAGAAGCAAAATGAAACTGTATGAACTTTGGACACTGGCTGAATTATCCAAATCTTAATAAATGGTGGAGGAAAGACTATCAGCATTAATCTATTAATTGATACTGGCTACTTCAGTTAGGATTACTCAAACAGCATGTTTGGGTGAGAAGCAAAAGTAATTGATTTTACATGTACAAGAAGTGGAAAAAAAAATCAGAACTAAGAACGGGTACTTATTAAGAACTATGCTAATGGAGTATCAGGGTATGATTCAGAACAGAAGAAAATCTCTCATGTGCAAAGCTCACAAAAAGACTGGGAATAAACATGCAGGACTCAAAATCATTACCTGATATTCTAGCTAAACTCTAATTACTGATCAACAAGATACTTACAGCACACAAATATCAGCTGCTTTGATTTCAACATGAACTGCCCTAGTAACTCCTCTGTGTTAACACCCATTTCAGTTCACACTTTGGAAATTCTCCTACAACTATAATTCTCTGCTACTCTTGTCATGAACATGATGTGAATTGAAAGCAGGGTGAAAGTGACTTTGGTACTTCCCATGTTCACCTGTGAACCCAAGTAAAATGAAGAATTAAGTCCTCTGATGGGACTAGATGGAATTAATAAGAGGATGGAGCCTGGGACCAAATTCTGGCAGAGGAACAGTTGGTAGGTAAGATACTGGTTTAACTTGGACAGCTAAAAACTATTTCCAGATCCAAACAGATTTCCTTTTGCAATCATTTTATGAAGAATCCTTTTACACCAACAGAAATACTCCACAACAACCTAACTGCTATAATTCATTATATATATGTGTGCATATATATATTATATATACTTCATTACTACTGTTAAGCTATTTTGTATTTCTTTTCCATTTTAAGACACACCATCTGGGATAACAGCAAGAGATGTGATTGACTGTAATAGTGACACATAGGAATTCTTTTTTCTGAGTAATGAGACAAAAGCAATACTTTAAAAAATCTATATACATTTTAAAATCAAGACTACAAGTGTTAAACAAAAACACAGTAAAATGTTTGATTACACAAATACTGATATTGAAATTATACAGTAAAGACAAACCTCTTAAAACCAGACCTAGATAGAAATATATCTGCTGAGAAATGCAGTAATCTTAACCATTTAAGATCATTTTGAAGTAAACAATGATATACAAATAATACTGCTTCAATTTCACCCAGGTTTATTAACCATCTTATTAAGCCTGAATTTGTTACAGATTCCAGCAATAATTCAATCTATTATGTATTAAAAAAAATAACCAAAACCAACAAACCATACACATGCTCAGATTAATAGTAATTACTTGGATATTTAGGGAAAAAACAACGTCAGAAGTAAGCATTTAAATATTTGTAAGAGAAAAAAATAATCACACAGTTCATATAAAAAATGTTATTATTATTTCCACAAAAATGAAACAGTGATTTCTCCTACTTCTAAAACATTGTTGAGAATAAAATGATTGATAAAGAAATTTCTATTTACTGAATTTTCATGAAAACACAACATTTTTCTCTAGATGTAACAGTACCTGCTTTCCTTGGGATACTTAAATTACCATTTTTGTTTGCTTTCTGTATTAGACAGCTAACCAGTGATACTGTTTATGCCCCTAGTTAATTAATATCATATATGTGCCTTTGTACCAAAAAACTCTGGGTTAAAAATTCATGTCTACATGTTATTTAACAAAAATATAAAATAAAAAATAATGTGCTTAAATGTTAATACTATGGTTGCAGAAATAATGTATAGAATATAATACAGCAACAGGAAGGCACAACAAACCAAAACGTTCTAAAGTTATAGAAAAAAAACAAAATTAGAAATGTTTAGTATAGTGTGATGGAAAAAACCACAAAGCAAATATTTAAGATACCATTCATTTTAGATTAAAAAAAACCACAGTAGTTTCTAAAAAACTCATGAACTATGTTTTTGTATACAATATTACTGAGAAAATAATTTATTTATCCTGAGAGTAAATTATGCAACATACCAGATTTACAAGTAAGGTCACCCTTTCCAAACTGATTTATTTAGCTGTGCAAAAACACTGAGTGAACACCACCACGTTTCTCTGCTGATCCAGTTAACAGCCCAATCAGTACAGGTACATTTGTTAATGTGTCTCTCTTTTTGCAGTCAGAAGCCTGACCACTGCCTCCTCACACAGCAAAGACCATACAACAAACATCCTTCACCAGATAAACAAACCAGGCTGTGATTGACATGTTCCATTCTTTTGTATGAGCATATGGCATAGGATACACACTTTGAACAACTTCAAAACAACCAACCAAGCAGCTGGCAGTGGTTTTATTTGCCTATTCTCTGGACTACCCAGTCCTGCTGGCAGAGGGGACAGCGATTATTCTGTTTCACCCACAGGGACATGCAGCAGTTGTGGAAGGAATGATTGCATTCTCCCCAAACCACTGAAAGAGAAGAAAGAACATGTTCCAGTCACACTCAGCTGCCCCATCAACACCTACTGCAATCTCCAAGCTCTCACTCTCAGATGTTTATAACAACTGCAAGCTTTAGAGACAGAACAGGTCATCACCCATTTATCCCCTGAGAGCGGATTATTATGGTCATTCTGATGAGAGTCAGAGCTCCTCATCTATCCTTTTACTTATTTACAAGTATGAAAAACTTCTAATTCTTCTTGTTTACAAGGGGTAGTTTTGTGCATGAATAAGCACATTTATCAGTTCTGTCCAGAAAATACGTGCAGCTATCTAAGCTCTTCACTGTATCTTCCCCAGTACCAAAATATACCCAATGAACTACTGGCTGCCTATCAATCACACAAGAGCAGATCACCAAATTCTCATCTCAAATGCAGTGATTAAACTTCAAGGTATGATATGGAGGAGGCATGTGCTGCAATCAAGCAAGTCAAGCAGTGGAAGCTCCAGTGGTATGGAGGATGATGGCTGAAAGCTCCATCTGGGGAGGCTGGGCAGACAGATCACCCTACACTGCCACAAACCTGCCAAGGCAAGGGCCAGGTGGAAAGTTATCCAGGGACTGACAATAGTGGGGATGACAACACAGCCTGTAGCCTCAAAATGGGACCTTAGACCAGAAGTTGTTCACAGGCTACAAATATTTCAACACAACAAAAAGGTTTCTCTACAATCCATCTACTCCAAAATAGTAGCAGTTTGTCTCCCTTATTAGTTCACTTTTTATTTACTGGAATACAAAGTTATCAATCAAAGGAGTGCTGTAAATTATGCCATTGTTCCCCCCCTCTCTTAGCAAGCCAATTAAGATATCTGCAACAAGAAAATCCTGTTCTCATTAAAACAATCATCAAAAACAACAGTGGATTAAGTCTGAGACAATGTACTTTAAAACAGAAAGAACAAGGAGAGGGAAAGGTTTACCACTGGTTTAAAATTTGACCAATATTTAAAGCAAACTCTTTGAGACAATTTTCACTATTTATTATTTAAATGTGTCAGAATTAAGCTAAGATTTGTTTTTGCATTCACTGGTGTGCAATGGAATGGAAAGTACCTTCATGTTTAAAGAGCATTACAGCAAAATGAGGTGATTCCACTTATTCCAAGAAAAAGTGATCAAACAGTTGCCTCCACTATGTCTGAATTAAGACCAGGCAAGATACTGCTTTCTAACCCAGACACACATTTATTTCAGAACTGATGATATTTATTAGTATTGCCGTTACCATTTTCTGTCATGTAGGTCAGATAAAATAATAATAATAGTAATAATAATAATAATGAAGTAGCCTTTTCCTATGCACCTCAGAAGTGTACATTATCATCTCCTCAATTATGCTCAGGGCAAGAGAAACTTAAACCTCTTTGTTGTGTTTTTGACTGAAAAATTTAAGCTGTTTTGTTCTACAGCATGTCTGAAGTGAAAACTAACTTCATTAGTGCTCAAAAACAAAGCACAGAGGATGATTAATGTAAAAAGGTGACACAGTGTAGAACGAAACATCAGTTTACTTTTGAGCATTAATAAAATCTCTATTCCCTTCAAACTTTAAAATGCACCCTACTGAGAGAAGCTTCAATTGAAAAACAAGCGAATGAAATCACTACATACCAACACAATCTTCTTGTTTGTTTTCAGCTTGACATCTAAGACAGGCATCTAAAAGTCAACAAGAACAAGACTCAATTTGATTCTCAGGATTCCATCTTAAGAATAGATTTGTCAGAGGAAAAGACAAACTCTCCAACCAATTTACCAAGGTACAAATCTCAACTTTGGACGGCTGGTTCAGCCCTTTAACATGAAATAATCCTCCTGCAAGCTGTAAAACACATGACAATGAAATATGTCTCTGAGAGACATCAGGAGGACTACACACTGTCCATCAAGTTTTGGTTTTTTTCCATTGCTTTGATATTTTCATAACATCTGCTGAAAAAAAGCCTTCTCCATCTTGTAGATACAACAAGCAGCAGGACTGTGCCAAGGCACTCAAGCATATTAAGAGCAGAGCAAGCACAGAGCCAAATCCTAATTACAGGGCTTTGTTTCAGATGTCAGCATCTCCTTTTAAGGAAATCATTCACAATTTTGATTTTTTTCTTTTTTTTTTTTAGGTTGTGCATCTCTCACAACCTCTACCTCCTCCTCTTTTGTACATAGTTTTCCTGAATGCTAACTTTCACAGGGGTCACATACACATGCAAACATGAGAGTTGATTATACTAATGAATAAACATGGAACAATAGCTAATTAAAAATATGTATCAGCTTTATACACTCCAATCTGTGGCTACAGGACTGGATGGAAGGTAAAGAACTCAGTAAGAGAAAAGGCAAGTTACAGGATTATCAATGTGCCACATAAATGCAGTGGAAAAATACCTTTGTCCCAGCATGGGCTGTCATAAATATATTATATATAGCATAGTGCACTATGGAAAGTATTCAGCTATTATGGGAGCAAATACATCTTCATCTCCTCTAAAGAAAATGAAATAGTTTAAACAAAACTGTCCTGCAGGTTGGACTTGGCCTACATGTCACTACTTGGACCATGTTCTCCTAGAAGACAGAAACATGATGTGCTACAGGAATTTAGATTTTAGGTTTGTTTTTTTTTTTACTCTGCCAGTACTTCTCTTTTAGATTCATCTGCCCAGACATTACTCATTTTCTCAGGTAATAAAGAACAAAGACAGAAGCTATGAAACAGTCACTCTTTCTTCACTGAGATAAAAATAAAGACAGTAAACAGTTTCCTGTTGTCTGATCCTATAATTTCTATTTCCACAGCACTTAAGGGCCAAACTGCAGGCAAGATTCTGCCAAAATAAAGCAAACTGATCTGGGGTCACCTCCTTATGCAGGGCAGTAAGCTGTGGCAGACTCACTTTAAAAGTAGCTTTTCTATCCTAGCCTAGCTTTGTAGTTTCAGACAGAGAAGCATCAGAGGCCAGAAATCACTGCAGGCTGGCTCAAGGAGTTAAACCAATACAAAATGAAAGCAGCTAACACCTCTCTCCCTTGCAAAAAATCAAACTAAACAAGTGCCAGCTCAAGTCTGGCACTGCCTGCAACCTGAGGTTGCTGCAGACGCAGTGGCTCTACAGGAGCCAGACCAGGTCTGGCAGGGTCACCATGAAATAGCTAAACTCAAGGCAATGATCAAGTTTCATGGTTCTAACAATGTGGTTTGTTCTCAAAAAAAATGGTTACCAGATTTTCTGGGGCTAGTTTCAGATGAAAAGTACTCCCTTAGTCTAGTTATAAAAAATAGCTTTTTTTGAACTTTTATTAAATCTTTAAGTAAGATTTTGCCCATTTAAGGCTTTTTTTATAGTGCCCTGTAACAGGCTTGCTAGAACATGGAAATATATTCTTAAAATTATTGCTTATGTGGCAGATGAAGCCAGTTTTATTTCCAGGGTGTTTTTTATTCACCATATAAAAGCAGACCATCTTCAATACATGCTTATGCAAAAGGTGAGTCTCCCATCACTTCAGTCTGGGCTCTTTTTTTTCTTCTAATTTACCTTTTCATCTTTTGGGTTCCACAGAACATTTTCCATATCAAAATGTATGACAAATGATAGCATCACATCTTTTGTTTAGTTCTGTTCAGCCAAATCAGACTGGATTTGCAGTGTCCTGGTTCCTGGACATACAAAAGCACAAGGCTCTGGAGGGAATCATTTGTCCTAACAGACTGTACCAAGCCCAACTGTGAAGACATTTATGCCTACAACAAAACAGCACACCAATAAAAAATCTGATATAGATACACAGCAGAGGAAGAAAAAATAAGATTAAAAATTGTATTGCTAAAAGACGTCATAAAACAGCAAGGCCACTCAATAAAGCTGCTTCCAAAGAGATTCTCCAGACATCAAAATCAGATAAAAACCCTTTTAAACAGATTTTTTTGTATGTTCACAGTTGATAAAGTGCACCAGCAGTTAAAAGGCTTAGGTAAAAGTATTAGAGGCGCTGGATTATAAGATTTAGAAAACGAATTTACACCTACAACCGTGTCTTAAAAAAACCCCAACCAAACAATCCACAGACAGCATCACCACGCCTCTAGCGCTTTGCTCAGCTCGGCTGTAACTCGGCCCTTGCCAAAACAGACTCGGCGGAGAAGGCTCCTGTGTCAAGGAGAAGAGGGCAGGACAGCAGCTCGCCTCACGGCCCTGCACAGGCTCAGCTGCCAGGCGCAGGGCAGAGGCCCGGCGAGCGGCCCGCACGGGCCTGCAACGGCGTGAGGGGTCCTGAGGCGCCCCAGTCCCGCCAACTCGAGGAGACCGGCCCCAGGCCAGGCCAGGCCAGGCTGCCCTCCGAGCGGAGCGGGGGCGGTGGGGGCAGCCCCTCCTTCTGCCGGAAACGGCGTCTCCGTCCTCCGCCCGCCGTGTCAGCGCGGTGTCAGCACACCCCTCTGGCCCGCGGGCCGGGCGCCGCTCAAGTGCCGGCGACCCCCCTTTCCCCCTCAGCGGGGGCGGCGGCCATGGCGGCCGGGGCCCGTCGGCCGAAGCTTACCCATGACCTGCACCCGGCAAATGGCGCAGGTGTCGCATTCCACGTCCCAACTCCACATGGCCACCGCGTTCCATTTCTTCAGCGAAAACATCTTGTCGGGGGCGCCGCCCGCCTTGGAGCCCGCGGAGCCCGGGTGGGAGTGGGGGGCGCCCGGTTCGTCCCCGTCCTCCACGTCGGCCATGGCGGAGGGGCGGGGACGAGGCGCCGGCAGCGCCTGGGGCGGGAAGCAGCGCGGGGCTGCAGCGCCACACAGAGGCCGCAGGAGGCGCGGCAGGCGCCGGCCGCTCGCCACGGGCACCCTCCGGCCTCGCTCGGCGGGAAGGCCGGGGTGCCGCGGCTAACGGGCATCGTGAGGGAGAAGCGGCCGCCGCGCTGGGCAACAAGGCCGCTGAAAAAAACCCTCAGTGTTTAAAGAGAGCTGTCGGTGCACACAGCGGGACTTTGAGCAGTTTGCTGCGAGGGGAGTCCCACACTCCCGCTGTGCTCCTCGTGGGCTATTGTTCGTGCCTCATGGTTTGGGCAGAGCAAGAGAATTCAGAAGTCATTGAGAAGTAATGATCCAGCAGGGGCAGAGGCACCACCAGCCTCAACAGTTCCTCAAACCCCCTCGTTCACTGGCATGAAATACCTCAATATGCCTGCAAAGCAGATGGCTTTCCTCACCCCTGCAGACAATAAGCTTTATTCTTGATTGTAGAGAAAGTGCTTAGCAATTTTGTCCCTGACTTAGGTACATAAAATGACTTTTTAAACTGACAATTTAAAATTATTTGCTAACTAACAGTCTATATTCCCAGTTCAGAGCTCTACTCTCAAACCCTTATTTTAGTTGGGTTTTTTTTCCCCTACAGTTGCCTATACTGCTGAGTCTTAGGAATAAACAAAGTATTCTAGCAATAGCCTCATCACAGCTTAGCTCAGTAACACTGATACAGTCTCCTTACTGGTATTGCTGGTTTATTTCATTTGCATAAATCATATAAAATGTCGTTTAATACACTGCTGTAACTATTCATAAGAACACTAAGTGTGCATGCATTTAACCATTCTACTGGAAACTGCTCTTACATGTTACTGGGAGTTGTTGTCACTGGCAATTTTTATTCCATATGCATATTCTTAAAAATATTCAATCAGTCCTTATCAAACAAATTTTGCTAACTTTGTATTTGGAAATGAGCAGAAATAAAGATGTATCAAACAATTTTCCATATATTATTGCTTCTGTTTACTATAGATATAGCCTATAGGTAGACTACGTGAAGATAAATACATATTATCAGCACAGAGGTTACAGGTCTTAAATGGAAATCTCCTTTTCATGTGCTGGTTTATAGAAAACAGCTTAATGGTTAGAGAAAGTAGCATATTATCAGAGAAAATAATACATCACACTCAAATAATCATTACAGAATCCTCACAGGTTTTAAAGTGCTAAAAAAATCCACTCCTGTGTTTCAAATTTCATCTTTAACTTCCTCTGCTCTCTGATCTCTGCAAATTAATGCAGTGACCACTCAGACTGGGCCTCAAAACATCTTACCTCTGAAATAATCAAAATTAATTCCATAATGGCTGGAAGGTTGCCACTGTAGTTTCCATATGAGTAATAAAGGACAACAGATCAGCTCTCTGCACGAGGAAAGAAAACACCTCAAGACATTAAAATATGTTTGTACAACATTATCTTATAAAAAAATGCTGATAAGCACAGGAAGGGAAAGCAGGTGGCAAAAAATTGCCCAAAAGCAGCCAGATGTAGCTCCTTATTCCCAACTCCACCATGCAAACCCCTCTCAGGTCATGTCAACAAGCCAAGCCCCACAATAAACACACAGCATCTCTCACATTGGTTGTAATTTATTTGTGGGTTATTCTCAAGCAATGTTACAAAACATTTTAATGTCTTGATAAGAAAATAAAATTTAAATAAAAATACATTCAACAATACATCATCATAATACAAATTAAAACTAATGGTAATATACAGACCTAGCAGAAGTAATTACTGAATGTTTTTTCTACACTAATCAAAAATGAAGGCAACTTTTCATTATACATCATCCTATTTGTACCTAATGACATTCTAGAACACCTACTGCAATTTAAAACATTAGAAAATGATAAATCGAATCTGAATGGTCACAAATATTCAATGGCCTTTGTTTTTTTCCTAGATATTCCAGTACCAAAGCAGGAAAAAAGTGCATATTTAAAAAAACCCATTGCAAGAGTACTATTTAATTTTTCATAAATTTGACTTTGAAAACAACAGAAAATGGCTCCAAGGAACAGTCACTTTACCACAGGGTTAATCCACATACAGCAAAACCTACCTCTGCCAGTCAGCCACACTGAACTTGGTTTAATGACAGCTTTTTCATTAATAGCAATTAAGCAGACCCACTTGACCTTGGCAAAACACATTTCTTGGCATTATTACGTTCCCTCCTCCTCAGTTTCAACTGTTGACAAATAAAAGCCCCATAGAACACATTATTTGTGAAAAAAAAAACAAAAACCAAAACCCAAAACAGAAAAGGCAAAACCAGCTGAGGTGACTAATTGATTGTGAGGTTGCAGACACTAGCACTGAATCTCAGATATTTCCAAACAGTTGGTTGGAATTTTGGTTATTCTAAAAAAGATTTCAGGCCTGTCTTGCCAACCTGCTTCTATTGGAGAAAGTGGCCCTACAACAGAATTGTACAGTTATTTCAAGAGCTTACAGCTTCAAGCATTGTGGATTTCTATCCTAAGTTACATTCCTAATTAAGTTGGCCAAACCACAATTGTAGAAAAAAACCCAACGACCAAACCAATGAAAAAACATCCAACAAAACAACAACAAAAGACCCCAAGGCAAATGCACCAAAACTAAAAGTACCATATATTGTTATTATTAAAAATAATAGTCCAAGGAGTACCATGGTATTTAATACTGACGAAGCAAAGCTGCCACAGTAATACCTTTGCTTCTTCCTGGTTACACACATCTAAATTCAACCTTACTTCCCAGGTGAAGTGAGCAAAAATTAATCTTACTGAAGCCAAGAAAGCCAGTTTCAAATCCTGTTAAGTTGCAAATATGGATCCATGGAACTAAATACACACAAATCCTCACCAGAGCATTGCTTAAAGACAAAACAATGTTGATCATTCAACTGATCGTAACAAGCAGATACTACAAAGTATCTAAAAATAATCTGGGATAGTCCAGATATCTAAAGTGCTTTGAGTGATTATAATAGAGATCATTTATTAGATTTGTGAGAAAGGTGAGCTGGACCTAGTTATTTCTTTTTATTAAAAAAAAAAAAAGGAAATAAAAATCATACACGGGATGATGTAAATTGATTAGTACTTAAACACAAAATGTTCACATTTAATTTTTTTTTTCTATCTGTAGGCAAACTTACTTTAAAAAAAATGGTGCTACTCCACATTTCCTTTTAGATTAAGAAAAAATATGTACCTTAAAAAATCCTAAAGAAAATAGATAGTGGTCTAAGGTCACTCCATATGTTACTCACCCCAAATGTAAACAGAGGTACAACATAAATTCCCTGATTTCTTCTTCTTCTGTAGTACTTAAAAACATAACTAACACTGGTATCTGCTGCCCAGATTATCTGCAGCATACTGCATAATTTTTAAGACTTCAGCTGTGGGTAAATCAAGTCCTGACAACACCTAATACAAGGAAAAAAGTCAAATTAATTGACTGTGAAGCTTCAGATCTTTTCCATGTCATAGTATCTTGGGATTTCTATTTCAAGATCCACATCAGCAGGGCAAGCAGGCACTCATGGTAAACTCATACAACTTTGCAGTGTATGTGTGAAGAGATGTAATCCAATCAACAAATTCCATGTGTGTTTTCTTCCATTTAAAAAGCTTATTTGTTCAGAAAGTTCTTTTCAATAAGACAACAATGGCAAAACAACGTTTAGATTTATTCACACCTGTTACTTCAAGAACCTGGAACATCAAATTCTTCAGCAAAATGAGAATAAACCTTAAGACCACATTTCCAAGTAGATAGTTTTCTATTAAATATTAAATAGATTGTCAACACAACTAGCATTTATGTTCACTCTTAAATACTTTGTAAAAAGGCATATAATGATTTAAAAGACAACCAAAAAAAACCACAAAGAAAACCCCAGAACACTCAAGAATATTTCCAGTTTCTTTTTTTCATCCAAGTGTGCCCCAGTTTATTTTGGTTAGGAAACTTTTCCAACTATTGGATTTTCTCTAGGAAGAAAAAAAAAAAATTTACAGGTAAGTATTTTGAAGGTGAATATTTGCTTTCTAGTCATTTCTAGTTGTCACACAATTTATTAAGAAAATCTTTGCATAATTCGTACTGTCACTTGTAAAATGTCATTATTTGCAGAAAACCTCACATATTTTCAAGTGAGACCTCTAAATCCAAGTAATTTTTTCTAAACAATTGGGATCAAATATCAAACCAAGCAAATCAACTCAGGGTTTGGGCAGTCTTTGTCTTACTGATGTAAAGGTCAGAAATCTTGCTAGTGGTGTTCCATAGATATCAGCCAGTACTGAAGGGAATTAAAAGAATCTGCTCTGGAATAAAAATGTACTCCAAAGAACTGATTTTTGGGACCAGAAATAGCATTCAGCATTTGCAGATGGCAAGTGAATTACCAACAGCAAATACACCACATGAAACATATGTTTTTGCAATGACATTTTTCTAGTTTTATGTAACTTGATAATTTCATGATTTCTTAACTGAAAATTGAAAATTAAAAAAGAACTAAAAGGTAGGCAGACAGGAATATATTTAGTGTGCACTTCAGCTGGTAACTTGCAGGGAAATGACACAGTCACTGTAGCTGCTTATGGGATAATGCAAATAAATCTGACACCAGTACCCCCTGGATCTTGAGGGCTGGTTGAAAGCTGCAGTGCTGTAAGTGATGTCCCTTATTTTCTCCATCTCTGTGTGTTGTCTAAACCTACCCCGAGCTTCATCATCTCTCCCCAAAGAAGCCTGGCCTTGTTCTATTAAAATACATTAAAAAACCAAACCCAAACAGAGTTCTGTTTGTCAGAATGACCTAAGATACTTACTCACTGCCATATTTAGCACTAGATGATCTCTTGCGATATTTCTCATGTGATTCGTTCAGCTTTTCTACCGTGTCTATTATCTGCTTAAGTGTATGAAAAGTTGCTACAGAATCTTCAATTGTGAAGTTAGAATAATCATCTGGTTCTTTCCGTGGACCTTGATAGACTGCTATGCTTCCACAAGCCTCTAGAAAAATTACCAGAATGAGCACAATTAGAATTTTTGGATATTTAACTAACATCTCTTCTGAAACTGGTGATTCTGAAATTACCAACCAACCATATTCAACAGAAGACATTCCATAGTCAGGAAAAGGAGAGCAAAGACAGAAAAGCAACCAGCTATAGCTGCAGTTTCTTTTAGACTATGAAAGATATTTCATATATGCAAGTTCAATTAGAAGAATGTCTATATCTAATAAACAAATGACTGAAAAATATCTGATAAGAGCACTAAGAAGAAAAAAAAATACAATCCATGTCTCTCCTCATTATTTTCAGGTAAATTAAGACATCAAACTGATGTTGTGGGACTAAAGAATTGCAGTTGAATCACATTAATAAAAACCTTTTGAATTATTATTTCAGTACCTTCCAACTTCTGTAATTTAGACATGTTGATAGTGAAAAGTGAGTGAATTCTTTCTGTCTCTCTGTCTCCATCAATCTCAATTTGAGTATCAGCAGGAACACCACTAAAAGGTGAAAAAAAAAAAAAAGAGATGAGTAGTTAATCTAAGACATTCTTGAAACATTTAAAAGCAAGTAAAAACTGATTCTGTTTCAATGTACTTAAACTATTCATATGTCCATCACTCACAGATAGCTTTACAATTGCTAAACAACCTTAGCATTCATTGCAAGTCTTCTGTAGGAACAGGTACATACAGGCTTGAGGGCAATGAATACAGCAATACTAAAAACTGCCTTTTCCCATTGAATTTATTGCCTGGTATGACAAGAAAAAAAAATACCTCCTAAATATCAAAGTAAGGTTATTTGTTACTGCATGAGAAATAACACTTTTTAGACTCCACTACACTTTGAAAGGTAACCAGACCATGACTAGATACATTGCTAAACCAGAATAGGTAAAAAAAACAAACAACCAAACACAACCAGAAAGACAAGGACAAACATAAGTTATTTAATAACAGGAATATTTTGATCTGCTATGAAATCTAGTAAGAATGAACTGAGTAACATGGAAAAAGTATTATATGTCATTTTCAGAAAGTTATCTTGTAGAACTTAAGACTGAATTTTAGAGGACTTACTTAGATCTTTAGGCTGTAATTTATGCAACTTATCCCTAGGGATAAGCCTATTTTTTTAAAAATGTTGATAGTGAAAAGATCAGAGTATTTGTGTTCAGATATCATCACCTTAAAGAAAGGCATTAATGTATTATAAGATGTTATTAATTTTTCTAACATACCTATAAATTTATTGACGTTATTAATTTTTCTAACATCTTCACACCTACAAAACCCAAACAATGTGTAAGAATCTATATACCAAGATTAGCTAACTAACTGATTTTCTTAGTACACTGTAAAGTTAAAATAAAGAAGTGTGTGCATAAAACAAGATGATATCACTAGGAAAAGAAACAGGCTTGCAGGCTGAGCCTTCTGCAGCAAGGTGTATGAATGATTCCACACAGAGAGCCTAGGTGTGTTGTTATTTATGCATTCATCCCAGAATCTGAACAAACTAGAGCTAAAATATTATTCTGCAAGCAAAGAAATCAACCATTCAATATTTCTGATTGACATGCTGAATTGGTTACCTTCATTTCAGATGGTGACTGATGAAGTAATAGACTTAGTAAAATCCAGTATTTCTGGCCTTATTAGTAAAGCATGTTTTTAGTAGAGTAACTTGCTGAGGTGGACGGGGGAAAGCTTGCCTTCAGATTTTCAAGCTGTATAATGACTCCTACATTATTTTGTCCTACAAAACATATGTATTTGCATTCTGAGAATCAACTTACGCAGTGCAACGAGCACAGCCCACTGCATTCTCTACTGTAGCCTTGCAGCAGAGCCAGCTGCCATTCAGAAAAGCAGAAGGGTGGTAAAAACTAAGTCTCTTCTGGTTGCATCTCGTTACCCGGCAAAGGGCTTCTATCCACTCGCTGGCTTCTACACAGTTGTTGGCTTGGATATAGAGGGGTTTTTCTCCATGGAGTACTTGAAACATCTGTAGAAAGAATGCAGTGTTATTCTGCTCAGTGAAAAAGAAATATCCAGTAATTGAGCAACTTTGAATATGGCTAAATTGATTTCCAAGTTCAGACAACTCGACAAAGTGAGGTAAGGGAGAAAAGAAGAATTTTTTACCTCTTTTTACTACACAGCTCTGTTAAGGAGGGAAAAAACAACAAAACAGCTCCCTGTCTTCTGCCTACACCTCTTCTTCATCCAAAAAACAATCTTTAAAACATTACAGCACAATACATTTTGTCCTCTTCTTTCACTTATCTTTAAACATGACCTCAGATTTCATGCTTCATATCCTGAGAGAAAGATTCCCAGAAGTGTCTCCTTTAGTCATTCTCAGCCTAAGTAACAGTTGTACTTTTCTCACTGCCTTAGATTTTGGATTGAAATAACAGAAATACTGGTGTGTTACAGGTCTAAAATGAGGCTGTGAGCAGAGAGAACTGTCTGAGCTGATGGAAGTGTTTTAGGAATAAATATGATTTGGAATAAATAATTAGGAATAAGGAAAAAAGGAATAAATATGTTTGGCAATATTTCTAGTAGAACATGATGTAATGCATACTAATAATACCTTAAGTGCTTTCTAATAAGGTCATAGTAGTTCTAACCTTCATTCCAGACCTTTGCAAAGTGGGGCAGAAGTCCTAAAATCAGTCAGAAAAATTGGTGCAGAGCTCCAAATCTCCAGGTTAAGTTCCATATTCAGAGCACTCAGAAATACTCTATACAACTTTTTTATTCCCAATCCAAAAAAAGATTCTGTGCTCAAAAGTTTAGTAATTGGATTTCAGTAACTCTATCAGCCAGTTCTAATGGCCTACTTAAAGAACACATCAAGAATGACATCTAAATGATCTTTTGACTCACATTTTTCTTGTTGAAGGAGCTCTCATCAAGTTTCTCCACTGCGAGGATGTTTTTGATTGGAATAGTGAAAATTGGTTCTTTATCTGCAAAATAAAATTAAAAAAAAAACCAATGTAAACAGATGAGTAAAACTATTTTTAAGAAACTCTTTTACAACCTCAGTACTTTGATATTGTAGGTCAAGTTCATTTTTTATTATTAAGAAAACAAACTAATCATACACAGAAGGATTTGGCAATCAGGGCAAAGGTAACAAACATACCATATGTACTTCAGGAAAATAAAAAAGCATTTTAAAAAGCACAAACCAATGCAAATACTTAGAAAATGTTGGGAAAATAAAAATTATTATAAAATAATTTACCTTGCTGTTTGTGGTAGGTTAATTCTCTACTTGTTAGGCAGAACCACCTCTTCTTGAAATTCTTTTTGCCTATCCTAGTCCTTCCCTGAGCTCTTTTGTACATTTCTCTGTGAAGAATCAAATGAAAAACAATCATTAGTCTTCTGAAGAGCTTTCAAAACCATTCACTGAGACAACACATCATGTAGCAACACAAAATACACTTCATTGTAGATAAAAAAAACCACACAACAGCAAAACTAGTAGTTCAAACAAGATCCTCAAGATTACCTCCCAGTATGGTGCAGGGCTCCATAAACAGGAAAGGAGTCTGAAAAATATGCAATCCAGAGTCTTGTTTGTAGCAGTAAATCTGGAGTGGCTGCTTGCTTATTCAGATCCAGAACTCCCCATTTTCCCAAAGGGAAGTAAGGTGTATCCAACTAAAAGATTCTCTCTTTCCTGCAACTTTATACTTGTGAATGCACTTGGCCTTATCAGGATCAGCAACTGAATAAACATTAAATGATGCTGAACATGACTCAAATAGAAAGGGGAGAGACAATCTGTACTGAGTACACTTCAAATGTACCCACTGGCAACTATTTTGTTTGGTTTTGAGCAACAGTCATCAATTTGTAATACTGATGGGCTTCCAAATAGCTCCAAGTTCTGATCTCCATTTCTATTTAGAATTTTAATGAGTGGCACATTTCATCCTTGTTTGAAATCTGGATGCTTGTTTCACAGAAGGGTCTTTACTTGCTATTAATCTACTTCTCAGATAAATACAAGTATTTTTCCCAATTCAAGTTGTTGGAATTAATTCATCAGCTATTCTTGATCAACATGATTTCATAGAATGAGTTTCACCTCAATTTTTCTACAAGCATTCTATAATTTACTGTTAAGTATTCCAATTACAGGGTACTGGCTTCTCCCACTTCTGAGGCTGCAAAGTAATTCTAAATTAAATGAAAAGACACTCTCACAATCCTGAATAAACCAGCACAGTACACACATGGAATTGTATCAGGAATGCAAACAGGCTTTAATAAATTTTAAGCTACTTTTCATTGCTTTTTTTCTTCCAAAGTATTTCAAAGATAAGTTATGAAAGTTTACAAACAGCTGTTGGTTTAATTGTCAGCTAACAAAAAATTATCATAAATTACAAATACTCCAATTTCTACAGTATATCAAACATTTTAATGACCATTAATCTGGTGCTGGAATTAATGAAAACCCAGTAAAGTCAATTCTGTTTTGCACACTATAGATTCAAGATGTATCTACCCTTTTTTTTTACATGTGCTTACCCTTCTTTTAGATGTACTGGTTCACTCAGACCACTGGGCTCTTTACTTTCAGTAGAGGAAACATCATCTAGGAACTTAAGAAGTTATAAAAATATATATAAAGTTATATATAAGGTAATATATACTATGTAGAAACACAGAACAACCAAAAGCTATAAAATACATGTACAGTTTCTCCTGGAAGAAAACAATTACCTGATTAAATAGATTACATGAAAATATATTACAGGGGCTTGAAACAATATAACAAAGGATGCCCATAAGCCACAAAAGATTTCTTTAATTAAAAAAAAAAAATAAAAAAAAAATCACACAACCAAACACACACACCCCCCCTCCTCCCAAAAAAACCCATCAAACTAAATAAGCTTAGTCCACTGTATAACTCGTATATTTGTGTAGATTTTTGTTTGGTTTTGGGGTGGGGGTACAGGTTTGTGTTCTGGTTTTTGATTAGGTTGGTTTTATTTTGTTTTGGTTTTTTTACAATATCTGAGATGGATACATTTTTCTTCTCTCTTGTAGAAAACTGAACAATAACACAACCTAGTAAGAGCAATCAACATCAAGCATTAATTAAAAAAAAATAATCATTGAAAGGTACCTTTTTAACAGATTCAGTGAATTTTTCTTCTTGAAATGTTTTGAAAAACTCACACATAAACATCTCCTTGAAACTTGACTGAAAGAAAAAGTATATTGACATAAATAAACTTTTCAAGAACGTTGTCTATGAAATCAGAAAGAATTTTAGTAGCCTTACAAGTTTGCTTTTGGTCAAACTTCCCCAACTCCCCAAAGTCTGGATGGCTTTTGATATAAGAGTTAATGTTCTAGAAGTCTGTGCATCCTGAAATAAAGAAACAAAATTCAGAAATCACCTTTTTTTTTTTTCCCACAATCCCAAGTAAAATTTTGATTTAAAAATTCAAATGACACAAAAAAAAATTGTATTCTTCAAGTAGTAAATCTGACACATCTTCAATTTCTTTTTCATCCAGAGAAATGTGTATGCACTATTGTCCTCTATTAGTACTTGTGCTTTGGTAATCTATTTAAGAAGCTACTACACAGTGTTTAATATTTTAGTATCACTAGAATATTAATACTTGGGAAAAAAATTACCTATAAAAGATGTCAACTCCTTTAATTGTTACCACATAGCTATGTTTCCAAACTATTCAAAACTTAAAATACTAAAACACTAAACATAATCAACTATTTGCTGGACAAATTCCAGAAGTTTTCATAATACCAAGGGAATTTGAAAACTTTTGTCTCTAAGAAGTGCTACCTCACTGCTTGCATTTTAGTAAGGATTATAAACAGCCACAGAAATTGGTCTTGCTGTTCCCTTGAAAACATTTAACCCTGAAGTCTTTTCACTAGGCAAACTGGATAAAAAAAAAATTGATTTGTGTATGAAGATTTTTCTCTTTTGAAAGCACAACATACTTAAGTAGATAACCTTTGGAGAAGATTTCATACTATAATATTGTCACCTAAAATAAATATGGGTTTTTTTGGTATTTTTTTCCTTGTCTCCATATTCCTGTCTTGGAAGATTTTTTTTTTCTTTTTAATGAATATCTACGTGATAATTTGAAAACTTAAAATGCAAGATTTGGCCACCCACTGCAACCAGTGGAGTCCAGAATAAATACCCAGAACAATTACTGGATAATTCTACAACCTCTGTTTAAGACACAAAATGATTTTTTTTTTCTTTTTAAGTGAGACCTGGATGTTAAGCTTCCATTTAGGCATATGCCTTAAAGAACCCTCAGTCACTTTGCTGCTCTAAGAAAGAAACACACTCCAAAGAAAGGCACAGCATCTTGAACATCACTAGCTCTTCTACATCAGTTGAGAAAACCTCATAATGTCTGAGAAATCTGATGCTTAAAGAACTGACAATGTCATCGTTCCTTTGAAGAGCTACAAAAATGAAAACTCAACTGGAGACATTTAGACATTTCCCAAACACAGACCCACTGAGAGTAATTTCTGCCTTCCCAGATAAACAGATCTGACTGTTATGAATAAAACAGAACAAAGCTTCCCAAAACTTACTGGATGGTGAGGTCGTAAATGAAAAGTATGAGGTGAGACTACGGCTACAGCAAAGAAACGAAGGAACACAAAGCTGCTCACTGCAGAATACTGTACATGAGGGTCATCTGCAGAGAAAAACCATGAAATGTAACATGCACTAAACTTAATGGGAAATCATGAAGACAGTCAACAATAGAATCCTTAAGAAGGTAACATCAGAAGAGACATTTTTCAACAGAATAGAAAAAAAAAATCAATGAAGTGCATGAAATGAGAAAGGTGGTCTGGTAAGAATGTTCTGCTTAGAGTGGAGGATTTATTGCTCTGAGAAAAAGTTCTCAAAACTGGCTCATCAGCTCTGCTAGTAGGAACAGGAAGATTATTGCAAACATTTACATACACAGTGTTGGTGAAGTACATTGAAGCACATTGAAACTAAAGAACAAGTCCTGTTGTTCTTTAGCTATAGGGTTTGTTCACCCATCAAGCTGCTCACTGAGCAAATGCATTAATGATGCACAACAAGTGCAATCAGAACATATGAAAGCCTTGAATTCCAAGTTGCATCATAATACCATGGTGGTATTTAATTTTGATGTTGTAAATGAGGATCTCTCACTTAATATTTTGATATATTTTTACCTTTATACTGAGACATGCAGCAGATCTCATTCTTACTCCCATGCCCACTTCAATCTAATCTGTTTTGGAAGTTACCTGTTCTGAAAGGACTGTCTTAAATAGATTAATCTGTGGTGTCAGTTCCAATAACAAACACAAACGAGAGAAAAGCTCCAGATTATGAGAAGGATTTTCTTTATTTGTAGTTTATTATATGACATTTCAGATTTTAATTGATTGAGGAGAACAGACCCACACCGAAAGACTAAAACTATACCAATATTGGTCACATTAAATATTTTACATTCTCCACACTCTTCAAAACTACTCAGAAGTAGTAAAGCTGTAGTAGTATAAAGCTAACTCCATGTAAGTTATGAATGTGCTAATCATAACTACGTGAATTGCAACTCTATTAGCTAAGAGCTAACTAGAAAATTTACTTTCACATTGACATCTTGCTTCTTTAGAAGCAATAAATAGACCAGCTCTTCCAAATTTTAGGTGTCTCAACTAAATAATTTCCTGTTATTAGTTGTGCTTTTCTTCCATCATCTCATACTTTTTGTCTTGCAGTGTTTCTGACCTGCTATGTTTTGTATCAGAAAATACAAAATCCTTAGTAACTGACCACAAGGCTTCACTGTAACTTACAGACTGCCAGAAAAACAAACACTTGATTGTCAAGGTAAGAAGTTGAGGGCGCAGCTTTGGACAAGGCAAAGATTTTAACCAACCCCCCAAGGTAACTGCAGAAGTATGTCACTAGCAAGAGCAATTTCAGAAGTTGAGAGAACACTTACTAGGAAATCTTTTTGCAGCCAGATGCCTCAAAGAATAAAAAACATCACACATTAGGGTGGGACAACTTATACTGGAACGCACAATTTCCCGGAACACTTTGTCTACATAATAGCGTAGATTTTCCTGAAATTATATAAAACAAGTCTTTTTTCACTACCATTGCCATTTCTAGGTTGTTTGGGTTTTTTTTCCTGAACACAAACATAACAAAACAATCCCTTTTTTTTCAAAACACTGCCTGATTCTTCCGTTAGGTATTTTAGTAGTGTGTATTTTTAAAGCCTCGTGGTAGTTATATGGGATTCTGGTGTTAGAAGATAGTTTAATAACATTCAGTTACATGAAAGTATGTAAGTAGTGTCAGGCAATATTCATCTACCTACCAAACCCCATTTTTCAAGTTGGATAACAATATGTTTGATAACAGACAGTTGCTGAGAGCAGCAACTTTGGAGCTGGCCCGGCCTGAACCAGAGCAACCCATCGTGTGGGTGACAGAGTCCTGTCTTGGGGGGCAAACCCACAAAGTCATCACCACCCTCCCAGCAGAGGACCCAACAATGGCCACAACACAGCTGAAAGAAGAACTGTGTCAACCCACACAGAGCTGCCCCACCAACAGATGGGTGTCAGGTCCCTGGTTGCAGGGAACACTGAGGTGGCAAAGGGCGCCCGTGTGCGGTGTGACCAGAGGGGTGACCTGCTCAGCCTGGTGTGGAGCTGCAGGAGGACAGGGAAGGCACAAGGAGTAGAAGGGAGTGTGGAGTCAGACTCTTGAAACAGCCCAACAGTCAGACAGGGCTCAGGACAGAGGCTCCCTGTCCTCTCCACATTGCTGAGCATGAGGACTCAGAGGAGAAGCAGTGGCAACAAGTTCCTGCCAGGTGCAGCAAGTAGGGCACCCTAGAAGCTACTGCACCTCCAGTGGTGGTGGACTTGGTGGAGTAGGATTCATGCTGGACTCTGATCTTCTTAGACTCTTAGGTCTTCTCCAACCTAAATGATTCTATGTCACAAGGAAGGAGTACCTCCCATGCATACCCAGTGAATATTAAGTTTGTTGCAGCAACTACTGCCTTAAATATCATCCTGTGGTAACAGGCAGATGCATGCAAAGTTTCAGTGGAAATATTAAAACAGTCCTAATTTGGTACTTCATCATCTAGATGCTGAGTACAGAACATCAGGAATCAAGGACATCCAACAAACTGTTGACTGTAATACTCTATTTAGTTTCCAATTTCCCTTGGACTTTTCCTTGGCTGTTTTCATAAAAATAAGAAAACACTTTTTCTTTGTTTATTCTAGCATCAGAGAATTATAATCCTACTCTAAGTTAATCATATTCCATTCCACAGAGCTGCCTTTTAAGATTTTTTTGGTCAGATTTTGAGAAAGTTTCCATTAGGAAGAACTGATTAGGAAACTCACCATATTCATTTCCACATTATCCCCTTCTCTTAATTTGATGGGATCTATTTCACAGGGCTTAGGAGACTCACATATCTGTAACAAACAGAATTGCAGAGATTACATTTTCAGACAGAAAGCATGGAAATTCTTCTGTTGAAAAACAGACTCTTCTAGAATTAGGGGTGAAACTCTAGACAGGTTCTAGATTTAGGGGTAAGACTCTAGATAGATTCTAACCATCCATAACAGCATGCACTACTCATTTTCACTTTGCTGTGTGCATTTTTATAGGGATTAATGACAGAAAGCATCATATGGTTAAAGACTGCAATGTGGCAGAGGCTGAAGTAATTGTCACTGACTTTATTTCCAAGCATCTGGGACAATAACAACAAAAAGCAGCTCCTCCCACTGCACCAATTATTGCTCAATTTAACTATCCTCTAAAATTCCCCAACCTGAGTGATTACTACCACACAGGGAGCTGTAATTAGAATGTCTGTAACAGAGACATGATACTCCATTGATCTAAGTGTTCTGAAAAAAAGTTTTAGTAAGATAATTTACCTCATCAATGACAGCTTTCAAAGTAACCTTTAGGTAGTGCTTCCCCACTATTTTCATCATTTCATCTACACAACGAGTTGCTAAAGAGTTGCCTCTGAAGATTGTGTTTGCTTCTCTGTAAGAAATTAATTTAGTTTATTTGAACAGGGTAAAACTAAGAAATTCAGTCACAAAATCTGATAAATACTTTATCTTGCTATTATCTTTTTTTTTTTTTTTTTTAATAATTTTCACTCAGGAATTCCAGAACCTAGACACCCAGCTTGCAGTGACACTCAGCAACAAAAAGAGAATAAACAAGAATATTATTACAGATATTACCAAAACCAGGAATATAAATACAACCATAGGAAAAAGCCCAAGAGATTTCAGACAAAGGAAGTTAAAAACCAGTGCTGAATGTGAGAAGAACAATTAAAATCCCAAAATAATCAAGACTTGTACCTCACTGACATACAATTCTTACTCCAGTAGTCCTGGTGAAAAACCAAACCTTACAACTAGAATAAACAGTATACTGCTACACTACACTGATAAACTCAGACACCTTAACCAGAATATATTGAATCTAGGTTTATACTTTTTATTCATTTAGCTGTTGAAGAAAATCTTTGTCTGAAAGATTCAGTTTAACTTTGTTACAGTTTAAACAAAAGGAATTCATGTACTGAAATCCAGCTTAGAAAACTATTTTCCACCAGTCACCTCCTTCTACACAGTTAAATTGTCTCAAGTTATTTAAATCTGGAATAAGTCAGCTTTGAAATGAACCATCTGCAGTGACAAAATCCCTTCCACATCTCCACAGGATGTGACTTGGCACCCCAGTGGCTACTACTCAGGTTTCCTTCATTTCTGTCCTAACCACAGAGCTGCAAATTCACAGGCCATACACTGCTACTTGGGAAAACTCCTGTGCTTGCAACTTACAAGGCATGCAGGATGATACCTACTTATTTACAAGGATCTTTCCAGAAGAGCACCCCTCATTTAAATCATAAAGGACACAGGGTAAGATTCTCAGTCATTTCAAAATGTTAAGTACCATTTGAAATGCAAAAATTTGAAGAGTAGATAAATTTGAAGAATGAATAAATTCTGTCATTTTCAAATAAATAAAAAATGGATAAATTATGTAGTTTAAAAATAAAACTCTGTGTTCTTGGACACAACTCTAGGCTGCTACATGTTTAGCTGTAGATGAGCTCCAGGAAAAGTTTACAGACTTTTATCAAACAGCACACAATCACTGACTCAATGGGACTTAAAAGTATTTTTTTTTTCTAAATTAGCATCGAAAGATATGTATTTAAGTCAGTTTTACATCATAAAAGAAATTCAACATGCTTATCTACCAGTGGTGTGTCATGAAGCCCTTTGCAAGTGTAATACTCTAAAAAGGCATCACTGAACATGAAATACATACTGGGTGTCCTTCAGATCTAGTTCTGCCACTGCAGCAACAAATGGAACTAGCTTATGGTGGTGTAGCAACAACCGTACAAGAGGCAGAACAGCATCATACTTGTCTCGACAGACTTCAATCAGTATGTAAGCAGCAGATGCAGAAATTGGCTGTGAGAAAGCAGAAATTATGAGTGCAGCAATTCTTCATGTATTTGGCAAAGCACACAGATCAAATCTAACAAGGCTACAGAAGTAGCTTAACAGAAAGTTTCAACGGTGCTGTACAACGTGGCAATTCAGCTTCCATTCTACAGGAATTCTGGAAAACTGGCATTATCTACTTGATACTTAACATTTAAGAATGAAATTCAGCATCTGCTGACCCTTCTCATTCTCCCTGCTGACCCTAAAGAATTTACAGGATGGCTTTGTCACTAATCCAAGTAAGGGTCAGTTAGCAATAGTTGACTATAACGTTCTCTATCTTTATAGGACTTTTAAAACTATAATCAGAGCAGATTAAAACACAGTTTTCACACTTCTACAGTGTCTCTGGACTTCTACAGTTGGGAATTCAAATACAAAAACTGATTAAGTTAAAAGGCAGCTGCTGAATGCTGTTAGCTACACATTCAGCTCTTCCTGAACTGCAGTGAAGTAGTATTTGAGTATGGGTTAGCAAAAAGTTCTAGTCACAATCTGCCTCCCCTTTACCATTTTTTCTCCTCTGTCATTACTTCAACACTCAAGGAAATAAAAAGATACTGGAATATAAAGCCTTGTTACTATAATTTGATTCCCATCTCAATGTTATGCTAATGATCTATCAGACTTCCCTCTGTCACCATGTCCAGTCATGGTGATCAGAGCACTGGGGAAGACAGAAGGCATTCAGAAGAGGAATCAGAAGTAAATTCTGAAGCAGGCTGTTTTTGGTAAAGGTGATCATCTGCCCCTTCACTGACAACAATGGAGCAAAATCCCCAGAAATCCACTAAATCCAGAGAGCCAATAGCAGCCAGTATGAAAACACAACGTGAAAAACCAGTAAGAATAAAGTTGTTTCTTTCTTCCAGTTACACAAGCACAGGTTATTTCACTATCTCTGCTGGTTCTCCTAAAATAAGAAGAAAATTTTGGTAGTTTGGAACAGAAGTAACTGCTCTACAAGCTGCTTGTCTGATTGTGACAGAAGGAATTTGTGTGAAGGAACAAAAAAATTCTCTAGATATTCACAGAATCGTGGAATAGTTTGGGTTGGAAGAGACCTTAAAGATCCACTTCATTTCTCTCCTAACCACAGGGCTGCATAATTCACATTGTCTCACATATGAATGCAAAGCTCTTTCTAATTTTTTTTCATTTTTATCAGAAATTTTCAGCAGAAGTACCTGAACATCTGATGATTTTAGCAGCAAGTTTCTCAGAGATGCATAGTATTCAGATGGAAGTACACAGTCTTCAGTATAACAGATATTTAGTCTAAGTGATCCCAAGTCATCAGTTTTAGAAGACTTGTTCCCATTTTCTCTGGGTTGAAGTAAGTACCTGAAAGCAACAGGGCAATTCTAAAATATTAGATTTATATTTCATTAATTTGACTAATTCTACAATAAAGTATAACATTTAATTATTTGAACACACAAACTGAGTGTGAAAACTGGCAATAAAAGTCACATAAAAAAACCTTTACACACACAACAAAAAAAGAGCAGCATTTGATGCACCCTTAGTACATAATGAAACCTATTTTCCCATATCTTTCCAAACAGTAAAATAGGATGTACTTCCTTGTAGCAAAACAGAGATAGCAGAAATAGTTACAAATTATATTGGACCTTCTCATTTTACATCTGGGCTATATTTAGGGTGTTGGACATTACAGATGGAATAGCTATTGTCAAGAATTTAAACTGTGTAACCTTAAACCAGAGAAAAAATATAGTATTGACAGCCTGCTTTCCCAAGAAACAAGAAAAATTAAAGAAAAAAAAGTGCTTTTTTTCCTGCTCTCAATACAAAAAAAAATAATATAGTAATCAATTCTTGATTTGCTTTTGCTGTAATTCAGCTGGATTCCAACAGGAGGTGCAGCCCTACAAAAATTTAACAGCTTTTAAGTAGAATTACAGAATAAACATTCAGCCCAACCAACTGAAATCTGATCTTTAGCTACTCTTTTACAATCACTTCTGTTTTTACTTCTACAATCAAGAGATCAGGTTATTTTAATAACCAGATGTACTGCCCATGAACATGCTCCATAAGCAGAAGTCTGTTTTGTCTGAATTCCTTCTATACCTACCCATCCAGTTTTTAAACTTTGGTGCCTGCTCCCCTGAAATGACCTTGGGTTGATTCCAGAAGGTATTTTCTGACACTCACAAAGGAATAAAAAAACACCAAAAAAAACCAACAACAAAACAATTTCCCCCCCACACTCTACTTAATGATTATTTTAAAATAAAATTTAACTCTTCATCAGTCATTTGGAAACTGTGAGTTAAGAGATTTCACTACAAGGGATCTAACTTGATTTGTTCCAGCTTTGCTGGTTAGTGTGAAAAACAGACACAAGACTATAAGGCTGAAAGATAGTTGTGCTCAGTCTTCCCTTTCTTTACTCTCCACAGTTTCCCTTTAAACACATGAATTATTCTGTGGGAGTGGGCAGACTGAGAAGAGAGAACTGAAGGCACCCTCTAGAAGACAGTTTATCAAGCTTGGGACAGGAAAACATTTTAACCAATAGTTAGAATTAAAAAATATCCTTTGCAAAGGAAGCTCTGCCAGATAGAAGCAAGTTCACTCCTGAGCCATTGTTTCTCACCATGCTTGAAAGGAATCATTTCTTAACACTTTCACAGGAACTTTGATTTCTCCTAAGAAGACATCTTGTACCAAATTCCCATTATTCCACAGGTCAACCCTGGAAATAAGAACACAGAAAATTAATTTCTTTTCTCCCAGAGAGAAATAAAAATCTTCAAGTGAACAGTAAGTGCCTTGCAGCACTAATCCACATGCATGCAGGCAGAAAATGTTAGAAATCTCACTCCATTCTGACCAAATCAAGAGGAATCAAATGAGTGGCATATTAACCCATAAAGAAACAAACAGTGAAAGTTAGACTCACAGACCTTGCATCAGTAAATCAAAGTGATGTTGGCAGCATATGTGTGTTCTGAGCAATCTCCACCCCAATCACTGTGCAGGTTTCTTCTCAGGTAACTCAAGTGAACTTGCTAACCAGGATTTACACAGCTCTCTGTATCAGCTAGGATTTGGCACACTAGAAATGCCACACCAGCACATGCACTTGTTTTTTTTCCAAACAGCAGCTTGGATGCTTACAACCTCAAAAGGAATCACAGTCTCCAAACATGCACCTTGGGTTGTTTTCTTTTTTTCTAGTGCTTCTTACCTCTCTGACATTTCTGACAGACAGCAGTTATTAAGGAGAACAAAGAAAATTAATACTAATTTTCTTGGGGCATGACTATTTTTCTAAATGTATTTGCATCTATAATGAAATATACAGTTCTAATTAAGATATTAATGAAGCTAATAGTTAAAAATGCACATACCAGGTTAGTTCTATAAAGGCTATTAAAACTAACCACTACATCCTTCTTCTGTTGCCTGTTAGGAAACGTATGCTAGCCCTGAAGAATTCCTGTCATTCAGCAGATTTGGTGCATCTATGTGCATGAGCACAATAAAGAAAAGAAACTTGAGTACAGAGCCTCTCAACTGTTCTAACTACATAGCATAAATAGACACACTTGCTCTAAGGGTAAAGGAGCAAAAAAGAGAAAAATACTTGGAAGTTTTCTTTGCATTTGCAAGGAAAAGAAGCCATAAAAATATTCCTCTAAGAAGCAATGTGAAATCATAAGAATCTCATAAAAAGCTTGTCCCTCTGTTTTTATTAAAACAGCCATCTATATCTGAATCATAGACTAGCATCAGGTGTGCTGGAATCCTTCAGTACAAGTTCTACTATCAATATTCTGCCCAGAATAATATATATATATATATGGGAGATCCTCACAGCTCTTTACTCACAGGCACAGCAAACAAATTTATGTTGCCAGATACACTCAATCTCTAAGTTCTTAAAAATATAAAACCCCTCATCTTTAGTAAGAAACACTAAAAAACTTGAGTCATTTTACAGAGTAGAAGTATCTTTTCTATGAGTCTGATCAGTGATTCTCTGGAATTACATGAATCTTTATGATAAAATATTAGGATTTATTCATAATAAATAATTTTCTAGTCTACATAACTTACCGGACTTCTAGTTTCTCAATATCTTCTTCTTCCACCTGAAACTGGGACTTTTTAGTGTAACTGCTGGACCTGGTTACCTGCAAGTACATTTCTCCTATTAACACACTGTTAAAAAAAAAAATCAAACAAAAAACCCTTACCTATTCAACATTAGTAAACAGCTACTGTTCCTTTTAAAAAGGAAAAAGTTCACTTCAAACAAACTGCCTTTTTGACAGAAAGCTGAAAATGGGTCAAGAAGAGTTTGTGGCAGAGACTGGTGAGGGTGTGCTGTTATCTAAGGGAATTACAGTGCACATGAAACAGAAAAAATCCCCTTGTATTCAAGACAACACTACAATTGGCTCCAAGATGTTCAAGGAATCAACAAATAACAATTCCATTCTTGTTACCCTAGTCTTACCACAATTGTAACCTCTTACTATTTTAATTTTCTACACTTCTTGACTGAATTGCATTCTCAATTCAATTGTAATAAGTCCTAAATCATAAAGCTAAGAGTGGCTTGGAATATACTTTTTATCCCAATATCTTACTTCCTAAGAAAATGTACCCAGTATCTTGAACAGGTCAACTGAAGCCTTTATTTGGTATAACTGCCAGTTGTTTAATTAAAGTAGTAAATCCTGAAAAATATCCAGATCAAATTCCACTGGATAGGTTAAAATTCTCTCAGAACTCCTGATGACAACAGATGCTATATGAAGGGATTCAAGATCATGACTAATAATGAATATGTGCTTGTGAGGAACTCACTTTTCAGCAGCCTCTAGTATGTCATTCACTTAGATTTGCTCTCAAAACTAGTACAAAATCTTCACTTAGCTTCAAAAGAGCTCTCTGCATTAATGAGGTGCTGCTATGCAGCTTGCTTACAGGTATTTAAAGGGTTGGACAGAGAAACAGGCAGAACATCACACAAAAAGTTACCTCAAAATAAAAGGTTTCATTAAACTGCGGGTTGCTGGTTTTCTTCTTTACTTTGGTCTTCTTTTGGTCATTCCTGTTCCAATGTGGTAAAATTTTTACCATAGACAACTTAAACACACAATTATAAAGACATTCTATTGTCAAGAAGGAACAATGCATTTAGATTTAAATACTTTTAGATATTTTTTTTTTTCATTTTAGAGATCACTCTGATCAATGAAGAAAACATTAAAATAAAACTACTTCAAACTGTATTTTTTGAAAATGGAAAGTTGAAATTTCAAGTGCTGCATCTAGTTAATCATGCATCTGTCCATCTCAAAGTTTCTATTCAATTCATAAGTGAATATAACTTAAAACATAAAGAAAAAATATACAAACAATTTCTTAAGTATTACAAACTTTAGTCTGACAACACAGAGTATGGTAGAGAAGAGCACAGTAACAATGGAAGATGTGATGTACACAGAAAGCATTTTAAGGTTTTTCTGTATTTTAAAGATTTTTCTATGATCTATGACTTTCTTTTCCAGTTTAAGGTCACAGTATTTTATATTCATTAATTTTCTTCTCAAACATTACCTGGAAGGCCCCACAAGAGAGACTGTTGCATAAGGGTCACAATTCTGTCCATTTATGAGAGGCAACCCATGGCACTCCTTTATGCTACAAGGAAAAAGCAGTCAATAGGTCAGTGAAACAATGTCTTTGGCTCAAAAAAAATAATAAAACCCAAACTATTATTTTTTTTAATGTTTTTGTTTTTCAAGTCCTGCTCTTACAAACTGACATATATCTTATTCCACTGTAATTCATGCACATGAAGTGTTACTAGTGAAGTTGAATAGTTTTGAGTGTCCAGTCAGACTTAAGTGGCTCTGTGAGAGCAAAATTCTTGGAATTGCTTTGTTAAAATGACATTCCAGTATCACACATAGATTCTAAGTAAAATGAACTGCTATGTTAGGGGAAGCTGCAGACTCCATTCACTTTTAAATTTGATTTCTCAAGGCCCACCAAAAGCTATTTGGCCTCATCCACACAGCAGCAACTACATTTGGAGGGCACTAAAATGGATTCCAATTTTTTGGTTTTGGCTAAGAACATTTTGAGTTGAATAAGCTGAGAAATGCCAAATTATATCCTGAAGCATTATTTAAAAATAAGCATCCAAAACCATTAGCATATAGTCCCAGTATGTGTATGTTTCATCCATACTATTCAGCCACAAACTGAAAATCAGTTTACCTCTGAAATAGTGTTTACAGTTTCTGCCCACATATGAGTATTAACTAAAACCAGCTGCAATAACAAAAGTAAAGCAAAACAGTTTATAAATTGACAGCAGGAATCAGACTTCCTAGCAAAATGATGCTCTAATATAACCATGCACACTGTAGTGTTTATGTCAAAAACATTCAACAGTTTACAAAATTTCATCAACAAGTAAGACACAAATGAGATCTGAATGTTATATTCCTGCTCCCTTTTTTAAATTATCTATCTTAAAATAATGTATTGCAGGGTATTCACTACATTAACACAAGGAAGTTTGGCTTGCCAAAAAAAGCCAGTTTGAATAAAATCCAAAACCTATGTAACTTAAGGAGAGAACAGATTTTTCTGCTCTAAATTCATATAAATAATCAAGTATATGTTCTAATACTACACAGCATGGACTATGAAGCTGTATAGCTTAAGCTACACAGCAGCAACAATGGCTACACACTCTTGTTAAATAAATATTTACTGTAGAAAAACTGTTAAAAAAATAAAAAAAAGAAAAAAAATAAAAGTTGCAAACAAACACAAGTGGGGAAACAACAGACACTGCCACTCATGTGCTGCCTCAGAACTCC
>JAOEGS010022579.1:0-11207 GCA_025447755.1 Corythornis vintsioides | reverse complement strand
TAACAAGTTTGTGCAAGCTGCAGTTAAACAAGGTCTGTTCTACCCAACTTTTCAAATGCTGCTTACTTCTTATTCCCACATTCATGTCTATTTTTCAAAAACTAGTGGATAAAGGTTTAAGAAAATGATACAATATTTATGATACTGTAACTAGCAGCAAAACAGAAAAAAAAAAAAAAAAGAGCAAAACAAAACCAAACACAAACAAACCAGCTAAAATCTAAACAGAGCAGATGCCTTCTAAAAATTCAAGTAATTTTTAACAGACTTTTGATGGCTGGAGAGGTCACTCTCCTCCCATACACTTTGGAAAGGAACTATCCATCACCCTCCTTCCACCAAAAACTTGTATTAACTCAAACACATTGTGCTTTTAATCTCAACTTTCAATCACCTCCATATTTCCTGCATGTACAGATCTGTGGGACCAGAACAGAAAGTGACTGCTCCACAGCTTCTGTATGTGGAGGGAACTGTGACCTAGAGAAGTCCTACATTTAATACAAGGCAGTTGCAGATAATGACTGGTCTGATTTTTTCACCTCCATTTTGTTTTATTTAGCAGAAACCAGCAAGTTTAAATGTGGAATTACTAATAATTAACTCCACATACTTGTAACAACACTGTTTCTGGAAAGGCTTAACAAACTCAAGTGTCTTCCAGTGACACTTTCATTTGTCCTACTGAGGTAGAGATGATTATTTCCCTATACAGATTATAAACCACCTGATATATGCTTAGTAGTAAAGAAGCTGATAGCCAGTGCCAAAGCACCTATGGCTTGGTATGGATTTTGTACATCCACAAGCTGTACACTACAATATTCATTGTGCACCTCCAACACTAATTACACAATATACAAAATCTAGCATGCATGAAAAATAGATCACTTATACATAGAAAATACATTTTTCTTTAAGCATATAAAGATTTAAAGGGAAAAGAAAACCAAAACCACCAATAAATAACCCAAACCAAAGAGCCAAACACCCAAACTCCCAACCAAGCAAACTTCAAAGTATCCTGCATACAGCCAAGGAGTACAAAATACTTCCAAGCCATCCCATTGCCTTGCACTCAGCATAAATTCTGGAAAACACTCACATGAAGGGAACTAGAGGGGGGAAAAAACCTCTGAAGATCACTGAGTCCAACCCCCCTACCAGAGCAGGACCAAAACTAGAGCAGATCACTCAGAAATGCATCCAGACAGGGCTGGAAAGTCCCCAGAGGAGACTCCACAGCCTCTCTGGGGAGTCTGTTCCAGGCTCTGGCACCCTCCCAGTGCAGAAGTTTCTCCTGATGCTGAACTCCCTGTGCTCCAGCTTAAATCCATTGCCCCTTGTCCTGTCACAAGGCACAGTGAGCAGAGGCTGTCCCTGCCTTCCTGACACCCTGCCCTCATGGATTTACAGCCATTCATTACATCCCTCTCAGGCTTCTCCTCTCCAGACTAAACAGCCCCAGGGCTCTTAGCCTTTCCTCACAAGGCTGGTGTTCCAGCCCCTTCAGCATCCCAGTAAATTATCACAGCAACAAAGCCAAAGGATTCTCCAGAATACTGCTTTGTTTTCTTCCTCAAATCCAAAAGAGAATGCCTGCAATTTTCTCATTTTCTGTATTACTAGAAAATTCTGTCAGAGAACTTAAACCACAGACCAAAAATACAACTCTGCCCTGCAAGTAATTTGATGCAAAATGCACCAAGTGTTGCACATTTGTGCTCTGAGTATCATTAAAGCCTTCCAAACTAGAGGTACTTGTGCTGTGCTCATTTATCTTATCAAAATATACCTTATCAAAATACCTCCAGTTTGGAAGACTTTAACAATCTCATGTCACATCATCAGCCAGCATTTCAGATAAGACCAAACCTGATTAAAAATGATTCAGTTTCCTAAACCATTCACTTGCCTCAAGCACACAGCTCCTCTTGCAAAGATTTGAGACATCAAAATACTCTGAAGACATTTCCCAAACAGTTGCTTCAAGTCTTTTGACAGTTTCAAGTATCATAAGGAACAATACAGTCAATTTAGAACTAAAAAATATGCATTAAGCTGAAAGACACAACTCTCTCAAGAATTACATGCTAACCTCTACATCCTAAAGCTCAATATGAACTTTTATCATCTCATGCATTTAGCTATATTTCACTTTTAAAATGTAGATGTGCAAGTTAATAGTTACCTGAACCTCTGAATTAGAATCAACAGGCTGAAGCATAAACCAGTTCTCTTTTCCTGTGTAGTTGCATAAATCTTCTTTTTTGATTGACACCTTTCCTGGGGGAGGAAGGCAGGGAGACATCAGCATAAATAATGCTTTCACCTGAACAGGACACAGAGTCAAAGTTTTATTTTTGTTTAAACTCTCTTTTCAGGTTTTTAAGCTTATGATGCACTATGAAAAGCTTATGGAAACAAGAACATTAATCATAAGGTAGAAATAGTATAGAAAGCCAAATTAATTACTATGTCTTATGTTGGGTATCACTAAAAATAACAAGATTAGGTAAAAAGCACATTTATGACTGAGAATAACCTAATAAAGATTTCAGAGAACAGTCACAGTGTTGAAGAATGTTCAAATAGGAAACTGAAGATAGATGCCTATTGCTCTTGTGATGGCTATTTGGAAAGCTGCTATTACATCAAACAGTCTGGCATCACAGTGAAAATTATTTCCTTCCTCAATTGGTGTAATGTGAAGCCTTCTTCTCCAGCAGACTGTTAGAGCTTTATAGCAACTATATCCAAATAGCAGCTGCAACAAAGCCATTATGAGTGAAATAAAATTTTAAATCCACCTCCTATAATTTTTCATCTGAGCTACATAATGCATTTTGCAGCAACTCATAAGTCACAGGCTGCACTGAGAGAAAATAAATATTACTATAAATAGCTTTAATAATTCTTCCATAATTGAAGCTACTGTGGAGTTACTCCAGAATTCATGCTTTAAAGACCTATAATAGATAATTATTGAAATATTTCAACAAAATAGAACTAGAGAATAAAAAAGAAATGGAATTTTAAATGTATTGAGGCTATAATGATAAAATATAAAAGATCCTATTCAGCCTGAAAACCAAACATATTTTAGTGTAACAGAATAATGAGAGGAAACAAAATCCTGCTTTTCAAACTTTAGTTGACAAGCACTATACAGTGTTTTGACGAATGCATCAGTTGGATAATTGTAACAGATAAATATATGGAAATTTTCTGGAAATATAAAATGTTGTGGAAAAGAAACCCAACTGTTGTGCAGGATTTAGCCCATGGCCCAGCACTCACCGATACGCAGGTCCTTCTGGAGAACACTTTTATCATAAATGTAGAAGGACAACCACTGGAATGTTCTTGGAATCTCAAAGTAAAACTCTTCCCCAAAATAAGGGCTGAAAAGAAAGACTGGAAGTTAAAACAGGAAAACACTTTCTGTCATTTATACAGCAAGTAAACACTAAAATGCTACATTTTTTACTGTAGGCCCAGACCTCGGCCTTCACTACTACGCTTATTTAACATCAAATGCATCCACAACCATTTCACTGCAAGCACACACAGCAACACTGCAAGTTAAAACTGCATTAAAATGTCTTACATATGTTCAAAGAAGAAGAAAAAAAAATTTCAGTGCACACAAAGGAAGCATTGTCTCCTCTGCAACTGCCATTCTCTTCTCTCTATTTCAATCCAGTTGGTTCTCTACCCAACCCAAATGACTTCCTGAGACACCCACAAGTTTTAGGTTTCTTTCTTCACTCAGCACAAGATTAAATGACATCAAAACACAACTCTAACTTCAGTCTCAAATTTGGTGCTCAAAGATTCAGACTTGTAAAAAGAAGCCATAAGCATTAGCAACTGTACAACAGTGGGGGAAAAAAAAGTCCCATTTCAAAAGGCTGAACAAAACCACAGTGTTGTTTGTGTCACTGCAAGTTGTGAATTCTGCAAATCAAGTGCATCCAGAACAACCAACCAACTAAAAAATCCCCAACAAAACCAAAATCAAACAAACAAAGCTATTTTAGACTTCAAGATTAAAATACTTTCAATTACAATGTATTAACATCATCAGGGAAAAATGTGTGGCTTCAAGAGTGATTTCAGCTTTTGCTTGCTTTCTACAGTAAAATACTGTGATGAGTTATACTAAACCCAGATACCAAGCTTGGGCTTTTTGTTTCCCAGTAAACTACCTTTCTGACACCATATTGCTGCAATACTTTATTAAACCAATACAAATATGCTTATTTTTTGAACAATCAGTTAATAGCACAGCCCACCCAAAGGGATACTAGGAAAACAGGAGATCATCCCTATTCCATTGTCTCCAAAGTAACTACAGAAAAAGCACCAAATATTTAAGGACCAATAGTTCATCTAAAAAAAAAAAAAAAAAGTTAAAAATAAGAGAAGATCTGATAACTAATTTCAAATGTGAGAAAACCCCACAGGTGAGAAGTCTGGCACCCTGAATTTCAAGAACTGATTTTTAGAAACAAGGGTTTTAGCTGCAGGAAGTCATTATGAAAAATTTCACAACTGAAAATGTTCTTTTTGTTCAAACACAGGCCTTTTACCATAGGCTTCAAAGCAGACAAACCAGTATTAGACTTTGCACTACACTGAGAAAGAATTTAAGAATTCTCAGTTGAAAAAATTTGCTTGTGTTTTTTCAACTCCCTGTCTTTTTTTTTTTTTTTTACTTTTCAAAGCCAACAAAAACAGCTTTGAATTTAAGGGCTGGGTTCTCATCACCACCACCACTAAATACATATATTCACCAGCATCACCTTTAGCAGCAGTGCAGCCCTGAGCAGCTATTTCCTTATTACCCTGGCCACTCATTTTAATTGTATTGACACAAGAGCTTAGACTAAAGATGAAACAAGGGCTTATTTTAAACTTCGGTCACTTCTGTGATATGGCTCCCCTAAAAGCTACACAAATAATAATTGCACCACTACAAAGAGATACTATGGCAGAAAAAGAGTGAAGAGTGGGTGAAGTAGCTGGCACTGGTATGAAGGGAAACTGCTACTAGCTCAGCTTCAGACATCCTAAGAACACCAGACTATCATGTACAGTATCAGCTTCCACAGATCCCTAAGTCCCTATTCTCACTGGATCTATGTAACTCTATACATCCAATTACAATCAGGTAATTAGTCTGGGATGGAAACTATCAGGAGAGATTTCCAAAAACCTATTAGCAGCCACATCCTATGACTTGGGAGAGCAAACTTCAATGCTATACCCACTCCCAATCAAGTGATCAGGCACTAACAATCATTATTTTGACCCCAACATCACATGAAGTCTCAGATTTGGCAAGAAAAAGAAGGTATGAGCATAAATGGAAGGTAAATGCATTGGTTTATTCATGCTGATAGGTTTTTCCTCAGATAGGTTAACACCACTGCCAGATAAATCAGTTACTGATTATTCTGATTATTCTTCAGCAAAGTATGAGGCACACGGAGAAAATTTCAAGTGGAGAACACAAAAGATTAATAAAAAAATTCTTAGGAACTGGCAGAAGGGGTAAAATAGGTTATACCAATGAGGAATAATTAAAATGACAAACTTAACCTGTTCCTCAGGGATTCAGGCAGTTTAGTACTTCCATTTGGCATTTTGATGCAAGAACTTTAGAGACTATGACAGCTACGAAATGAGAAGACTGTGCTAATTCAAAGGAAGGCCAGACTGTCATACAGGAAGAACCACATTAGAGTAATACAGGAGATTACATCTAAATGTGTGACATAAACATCTGCTCTTCCCTTCCTTGTTACATTAAACTGGCAGTTCTGTGGCAGAAACTGACCCATGCCTCTAAATCTGTCATTTGATAAAAGCTACACTTACATCAACATGAGATTTTTTGCTGTAACTCATTTTGAAAAAAAACCATGTATTTTAAATTTAAAAAAAAAAAATCAACACACATACCACAATTCCTCCCCTCCCAAATTTCTCACTTCTGAGCAGATATTTGAGGCTCACAGGTATTCTTTTAACTTTCCAAGGGAAAAAACAGTTTATTTCTTCAGAACCCACAGAAATACCATACTGTGTCAGGAAATATTTCTTGAGTCATTAGTCAAAATACCCTTCTTTCACTTCACTATTAATTCATGGCTTTTCTAGCTTGGAAAAGTCATATGCACTCTAACAATAGTCCCAGTGCTGGTGGAAGCCAAAACCTAGGCCCATACTTAAAAAATACATTAGTATATCATTCAATATCATTAGTAGTCAAAGATTTTTGTAATCAAAGTTGAAGTCAAGTCATTGTAGTTAAAGATCATTTTAATTCTAGTGACAATTATTATCAGATATTTAACTAGTGGATATTCATAGAATATAATTTAGATTCTAGCTTGTATAAATTTGCAACCCAGAATATAGTGACAAAAACAGACTGTGACTACATATGAATTTTCATGCAGAACATAAGGAGGCTTTAAATGGAGGCTTTGAAAAGTAAAATTCCCTACTTAAATACAAGCAGCAAGCTGTTCCTCACCTGGAAACATCTAGAGATGACTCAAAGGCCAAACACCAACAAAACCACAGAAAACAAGATTTAGGGGGAAAAAAAAATGGAAATTTGAAAGGGCTTTCTGGATTTTATGAGGAAGGTTTAACGTCTCCTCCAGATAACAAACCTTCATTCAGACACTCTGAACAATGCAGCTGCAGGGATGCTTCACCATGGGTCAGCAGTGAACTAAGTTTTGAGATAAAGCACTTAACAGTACTGCAGCTGTGATATGACTTTGTGTTCTGATTGATTTTTAAGGCTCCAAAACAGTAGCAGAATCTAGAGCTAAAAGTGTTGCTCCTGTTCTGACCAAAACAAGAATGTCAGGAGAGAATGAGGCTTGTTCAAGGTGATATCCCACAGCACACAAAACTCTTCTACATGGAAAAATTCCAGTTCCTTCATTCTAGAAACAGGTTTGACAAGACAAACACTAAAAGCAGAGATCCACCAACACTGATCAACTGCATGTCAAAGGTAGGAAGTGACATGGACAGCAAGTTGTCAAGCAGATTTCTTTCCCTCGAAAACAAACTGGCAAGAAAAAGGATGTTATGCTGCCCAAAGCAACAGGATAAATAGTGAAATATTTCTTAGCATGCTTCATTTTAAAAGCACTGGACTACTCAAAAGCCTCAATTTTGCCTTCTTTCAACACCTCTCATTGCTGTAACATTTCTGAGTAGTTGGCACAAGTCTCTTTTTAAAGAGGGAGAAGCAAATCCACATGCACACTAGTACCTCTTGGTTTTATTCTAAACTGAGGCAGTCCTGCTTATCATTTCTATTGAAAAAAATTCAGCTTACCTTAATGATTTTTCCACTACCTGTGTACGAAAAACTTCTTCTTGGTCCAAGTTGATAGTACAGAAAAAGTCTCTCATTTTATTGGGTACTAAGTGTTTGGCATCATCTGCAAATAAAAAGAAAAAAAATCAATATTGAGAGGGAGAAACTCACAAAATATTGGGCACATTTTACAGTTTAAATGTCTCCAAAGTTTACTTTGCCATTCATGCATTTCCACACTCGTTTTCAGTGCCCCACAGTGTACAGGAATTGTTTCCCATGGCATGAGAGTCAGAAGGGGGCCAGCTCACTGACTCACAAGCACCACTTCCCACAGCACCTGCACTTTCCCTTGGGAAGCCTCAGCTCAGGCTTGACCCTCTCTCATTTACCAATCCAAGGAGCTTGCAGCCTGAGGTGAAATGGCATTAGCTCCTAAAACCAAGACTGAGTTACTGTTCACTTGCTATTTCCCCAAGTATTTAGCTGAAAGAAGCTGATTAATAAGAACATAACCCATTGAATCTTCACTTTCCACAACAAACAGCTGCTTTTAAGTTCACTGATATCTTTTCAAAGGTTCAGCTATAGGCACTGCTTATTTTTTCCTGTGTGGTCTAGCAGAAGGTGGGGGTGTGGTGGGGAATCACCTACTGATGAAATGCAATCTGCATAACAACAGATAGAAAAAAAGATTGAAAACAGGATGATTGTCAACACAGAAATAAAAAGATTTGCTGGGAATTGATTCTAGGCCACTGCAATAACACACTGGACATCAGGCAGCCCTTTTTGGGACCCACAGGAGCTGGAGGGCACCTCTGAAGATTATCTAGCCCAACCTCCCCTGCCAAAGTAGGTTCACCTAGAGAAAATCACAGTTACCTCTTAGTCTTAACCAGGACCTTTTAGGTCTTCACTGGGACCTTTTACAGGAGCATTCATCTTCACCTGCTACTGGAAATACCTCTCCCAATTAAATGTGGAATCAACATCATCTAAACTTGGCACTAAAAGTGTCAGACTAAAAAAACCCTGCAGACAAGAAGCACGGTGGAGTAAGTTTTATTGTCTACACTATTAAGATGTAAAATCAGAACAATTTTTTTTCTCCTCAATTCCCCTTCCTTTTTTTTTTTTTTTTTTGTTAAACAGATTACAGTCTTGCAAGTGAAGTAAGCAATGCCTGCCATTGCAAAGGATACCACAACTGTCCCTGAGCAGAGAAGGTGACAGTTTAACAGGAACAAAGACTGAGCTTCATGCATGACATTCTCCAAGCCAGGGACAGGGAAGCATCAACACTATGTAGCTTCCACAGCTAAAACTTGTGCTCTCAGCAGCATCAATGGGTTCTCCATCAACATGGGTTTGGGAAAGAAGTATATGTATTACTTTTAAACATCATGTTTAACCTTGAGAGACATGAATAGAACCCTTAGACTCCAAAAACAGACTAAACTCTAAATTTCCTTTATGTGAGATACATAACAAAGCCACTTAAATTACTCACCACCTAACCATGTACTGCTGTATGTCATAAATGGAAAGAGAAGCCAGTTACACAGCTTAAAACACCACACTGGGAGATACACCTAAAACTACATGTTACCCACCTTCCTTTGTAGGGCTTTGGCCACACTGTGACACAAAATAGAGTCATCATAAAGAAAGACCTCAGGGGATTTCTGGTGGAAAGCTGCTAAAGTAATACCACATTCTAAAAAAAAATATATTATGGGGTCTGACTTGAAAACAGGAGGCAGAAGAGTGGCTGCAGGGCCTGGTAACCCCCAAAACAGAGCACCAGGGACTGCAAATGTTCTACTCTGGTTCTGCACTCCTGCTAAAGCCACCTTTAAATACATTCCTCACTTCTAAATCTCTTGTGATTTTAACTTCAGATTTCTGTTTTAGATCTGTGTATTATAAAACAACAGTATACATAAGAACTTGCTGCAGATGGTGTTTTCTATACATGCAGAGTTACACAGCACTGACATTACCTCATTAAAACTGCCACACTCAGGCACCACACATCAAATGAGTCAGTGGCAGGTCTTGTAGTAGTTTAAATGCCAACAAAGCTTGGGCACCAACATATATTCCACTTCTAAGAAGGATTTTACAAGGAATTAGACTAAAACCAAGAATTTTCCCCAGTGAGGTCTGCTACTGTCAGTGCCTCCAGATCCAGGGGGATTAGATTAGATTTGGGGTTTTTTTGTTGTTCATTCAGAGGGTTTTCCCCCTAAAAAAAACACATTAGTAAAATACTGGCAGGAAGTCAAAAATAAAACAGTACTTGTTGTGCAAAGAAACCAAAAGAGCATCTAGGGATTAGAAGGTTCACAAACTTCCCCTGCATATTTAACTCTTATCTTTTTGTTTTAGAGGTTTTTTTGTTTTGTCAGAGGAAACAAGTAGGTCACAGAGTGATTTTCACACTTTCTCAAGACACGTCTTTTATTGCACACACTTATTTACTTCCATGCATTTTTGAGATGGGCTCCTACAGGCCCATCTTTTATGTATTCCCCAGGAAGCAGGTCATAGTCCTTGGTGTACCATGACTTTTGCCAAGTAATTGAATATTCAAAGTTACAATACAACTGCAGGTTCAATTCAGAACACTTAAGTGGGCCAATAAAAAAAAAAAAAAGACTGAACGTTAAGTCTCAAGACATCTTGGGTTTTGTCTTCCAAAGCTCAATAGAAAACTTTTATCAGGTATCACTAAAAATAAAATTGCTTCAATGTTTTGTTGTCCAGCACTGATAAAAACCTCACGATAAGAATCAGGAAACAGCACGGTGTCAATAAATGAGGTTCAGGAGTGAATGCCTTAGCCCTAAAACTATTAGCATTCTTTTTCTAGCCTTCTATTTCCTGAAGACATTCAAGCCTACACTGCATGACGATATTTAAGTAAACACGGCTCCTTTTCTTCCACCAAACCTAACCCTTCACAATATTTGCACGACTGCTTCTCCATCCCAGCGCGGCGCCCCATTCAAGTCGTTTCGCCTCATTTTCAAAACAAAACCTAAAGAAAAAAAAAAAGCTGATGGACTGCGTGAGAAAGGAAATCAATGGGTTGCGTCTGAATGGTATGAATGTGTTCTGATAGCCCTTCAGGAAGCCGCTACATATCCTGTTTCTCCTGCTCGCTTTTCAAGTCCTCCCGAGCCGCGCCGCTCTCGCTGCTCGCTCCCCCCGGCCCCTCCTCTCCAGCTCATCCTCTGCTTTCCCACGTTACTGAAGCAGAGGTATTTTTAGTCAGCACTTCCTAACCATCAAAATAAAGTCACCAGCCTCTCTCCCTGCGTCCCTCGCACACACACACACGCTACCCGAAGAAACAGAAGCATTAATGATCGTTTCCATTACAGCCCCTCCACCACCAACTTCCTGCACATCAATAATTTCGCAATTTCTGCTTGACAAACACACTCCGAGGTTTGGACGGGTGGTGGCATTTCTGCTCGCCCGCTGACTCAAGAAGAAGGAGAAAAAAAAAATAAAATAAATAAAAAAGAGCAACGGATGCTTCCCAAGAACTGCGGGGCTCGAACAGACCTGCCCCGCACTCCCTCCCTCCCTCCCTCCCGCCCGCCCCCGGGGCCGCGCAGCTCCCGCTCTCCAGCACGTGTCGGCCGCGCCCGTCACAAAGCCCCTTCCCAGCAACGACGCGGTGCGGGCCGGCTCCCCGCAACCGCCTTCCCGCCGGCTTCTGCTCGGCACCCGTCCCGACGGCTACCGTCGTGCGGAGGCCCCGCCCCCCCCCCCCCCCCCCCCCCCCCCCCCCCCCCCCCCCCCCCCCCCCCCCACCCCCCCCCCCCGCCCCCCCCCC
>JAOEGS010022578.1:0-13146 GCA_025447755.1 Corythornis vintsioides | reverse complement strand
TTCAGTATCAGCTATATTTATGGAAAATATTTTAAAGAAAATGTTTATTAGCTGCAAGCTTTCTATGCATTGATTTTTCTCAAGTGTAAAACAATTTGCTTGGTTCTAAGTTATTTTCTTCATTTTGCTCCAAAGCACTTTGTGCAGCACTTCAGTTATCAGACAGTTATTTGTAGGGATTTATCACCTCCATAAGCACATAGCTCTCATAGGTTGGTACTGTGGCTTCTGTTTAGAAGCACTTCTGTCCTGCTGAAACAGTGAAAAGGAGCCTTGGGGAAATGACATAGAAAAGCTTTTCAGGAAAAGACCTTAATTTAAGATCATCTTGATTTTGGAAGTGAAGAGGTTAATCAGTATACACATTCTTTTTTTAAATATTATATAAATATATAAACATATAAAATATTATATTTAGTTTGTCAGTGTTTGTATTAAAGCATCTGGTGGTGAAAAGTCCAAGGCTTTCCAGGCAATCAGTTCTGGTCTTTAACTGGTTTTATAGTTAAAAATACTAATCCAGTGTTTCCATGGAAAGCCTTTTTTTTCTGCTTAATCAGTAATTTTCTCTATAATCAGTATTTTTTTTTCTCCATAATCAGTATTTTTCTAATTTTACTTAATAGACAACTAAACCTGGAAAAAAAAGTTAGTTTACACCTGTAAAATCTAAATCTAAATGGTAAAATGTACCAATATTACAGAATTCTGAAGGGATTCCCTGTGTGGAAATGCCCCCAGAAAAGGGGTTCCCACTGAAGAGAATTACAACTCTAAAATGAAAACCTGCAAACTTCAAGTTTGGATTATAAAAATAAGCTCTAGGGTGATTGTTTCCTATCTGGATTACATCTCAGGAAAGCATCCAGAAGCAGATACTTTGCATAAAAAAAAAAAAATTGTATTGAAAACCTGTTTGACTGCTAAGAAACTTTTCCATGGAAAAAAATTTGACTAGGTCTATCTCAAACATAAGAAAAATAGAAACCTAATCATGTTTATTCCTGAGACATCCACTCAGGCATTGGTGTGTACTGATGAGTTGAGAAACATCAACTGGAGAGCAGTCAGTACACTGCTTTTTCTGCCCAGAATCCAGTGCTAATCTTGGATCTGCTGGAGAACAGAAAGTGTTTAATAACCCAGATCACCAGATTTATGTTGGATTTCTTGGATCTTTTTCTGAACTTTGCTTGCCAGAGAATGTGCTCTGATTGAACTCACTGGAAAGAAGAACAAGCTGAGGAATGAGTTTCATGCTTCTCTCTGGCAGCAGCAGTTCTGGCCCCTGCTTGGGGCAGTAGGAAAGTTTCTTGGAGCACACCTTGCTGCAGACCTGCCAGTGAGATTTCAGATGTACCAGCTTTTCTGCAGGGCTGAAAGAAGTGGTTGTGTGCCTGAAATATTGCCCTTTTCCAGCTCTTTGCCTGGTAAGAGTTGCCACTGATCTTTGCAGAACTGGCTGACCAGTATTTTTACCCCCAGTGGTTAGTCCTGCCAGGCTTCCCTCCATTGAAAATCTGCAGGAGCTTCCCCATCTCCCCTTTCTTTTTGCCTCCTTCAATAAAAACTTTTCCTTGGAAACTTAAAACCCACTAAAAGCACAGAACCAACCAACCAAAAAATGAAAAAAAAATACCAAAACCCACCACCACCAAAATCAAAAAACCCACCCCATACAAACCAACCAACTAAACAGAGAAAATGGAATTTTTGAGGCTTTTCAGGCTTCTGAACTCTGCAGTCTTCCAGGGTGGGCAGTGCCAGCTCTGTGCTGCTCTGTGCTGCCTTTTCAGTGGGGTACATGTGCTCTTGGGAAGCAGAAGGGTGATTTGTGTCCCTGGTTTGTTTTTTTTTTGCTTTCCAGTGCTCAAGCTCCAGCTTCCCTGTCCATCTTTGCTGTTCCAAAGAGGAATGGGTGAACATGTTTTGCCTAATTTCAAATCCACTTAAAGTTCATGGGTTGGAAATTGAAAACAGAACTCAAATCTTAGGAGGTTTGTGTTCTGTTAGGGGCTGGCTCTTTGCCACAACATGTCTGTTCATTTAACTTTTATCCCTGGAATCAAATAAATCTCAGTTTGCTGTAGGAGGTCATTGTATTTATTCCTGTTCTGTCCCTTACCTGTTTCCCATCTGTTCCTAGGTGGGAATTTTTGGTTGCTAGCATAGGTGTTTCTCTCAGGAGTTTAACACTTTTGCTTTGCCTCTTATTTTGTTTTTCACTGTTTGAATGTTCACACTTCTGGCCTGTTCCTCCATGCATGTTAAACAAAGGATGCCACCCTCTCTACATGAAGGTTGTGTTTTAGGTTCTCTGTGCTTCAAATATGGGGTGAAATAAAACATAACCCATGTCCTGTAGTGAAGCAGAGGTAGCTGTTCCAGACTGAGAGGTGAAGTGATCCTGGGAGATGCCACTGAGCAACAGGATCTTCCCTAGTGCAATTCTCAGGACCTTCCTAGTGCAAACATGATTTAATTATTATTTTTTTTCATTTTATTTTATTATTTTTACTTCCCTCTTAAGCCTCTCCCTCCTATACTAGTTTTCATCTGTGCTGCCTTGTGTTATGCATGGGCATGGAACCTCATGCAACCTGCATGCAGAAGAAAATAGCCTGCAGATTGACCCCACATCATCTGCACAATTGCATTTCATAGCTTAACTTAGTAGTAGACTAATGATTTAATTTAGCTTTGCTTGCTGATATTCTTTTTTTCAGTATTTTCACATAAAAAAAAAAACCCTAACCCATGGCAGTTTGTCTGTATATGCAAATACCACAAATATATATTGTGTTGTTACTGGCATGTTGTAGTTGTGTGCTAGCAGGCATTTTTAAGAGGTAATGCACTGATTTAATAAATTATATCCATGCTTTCCTTTGGTGAGCAGAAAAGTGTTTATTTTTCAGTATTTTATACTTGGAGGTGATTATGGGAACCTGCTGTGATCACAGGAATTCACTTAAATATAAACTTTTTGATCAAGATTGTCTGTGATCAGATGCAATTTGTGTAAGTTTATTTGGTTTTTTTACAGATGTCTGATCAAAAGCCTATAAATAGTCTGTCACTTCTGGTACTCTGTGAATTAGAGGATATTGGAATTGTAGTGTGAATTCTGTAGTACCTCTGTGAGTTCAAGTGCAGGAGATAGGCTTGTTTTTAACATCAGTGCTTGTGATTATACACTTTAAGTGTATATTCTGTAATATTTTCTTGGCTACTGCTATTTGAATAAATTAATTTGCTGTAACTCACTAATTTCCCAGAAAACAATACCCAGCATGTACATTTGAATGCACTCTTAACACTAGTGTGTTAATGATAAATATATTTTAGCAATATTTTTCTAGAGGGGGGAAAAAAAAGGACCTGTAGTGTTAACTTTTTTTTTTTTACTGTATTTTTGCATTATATAACAAGTTTATTGTTTATAGCATTTTCTGTTTTTAAAAGGGTTCATGACACATGATCATACTTCAACCTGAGATGGTAATGAAAAGCAATTCTGCTTTTCTTATTAAAAAAAAAAGCTACAAAGGGTAAAAAAAAAAAACCTTTTCAGTGTTGACAATTTCAGCTTTAAATGTTTCACGTGAATACTTTAAAAAATATTTTTTAACAACATTTTTGCCCACTTCAGAGATGGTTTTACTGCCATCAGCAGCAGCATCAAAGTCTGTGAAGACCTGAAGTTTTTAAATAGCAGAATTGGTCAGTATTCTAACATCCATTAAAATTCCCACTGGGATTTTTTTAGGGGCTGCATTGCAGATGGAAAATGTTTGGAGAGAATCTTGCTGACATCTTGATTTTTCTCAAATTTCAAGATGAAATGGTGATGGGAAACAAAATTACATTGATGCTTCATTTTGGGACTGACAGTTTACTGCTCTAGGTATAACTTTTATGAATATCCAGGGTTTTTTTTCCCCTGTTTTCCTTGCCAGGGGGTGATGGGCTGCAGGAGGTCTGTGCTTGCAAATTCCACCTTCCATTTCCCAGAAGGCTTCCACGAAGGTTAAGACTTTCAGATATCAGTACCACCAAAGGAAGATGATTTTATTTCCTCCTCCCCACATCTTAGAACCCCACAGTGTTTTCTCCAGAGGCCTCTGGATCAGGGTTTGATCTGGTTGGGGAGTTTGAAGAGCAGATCTCTGAGAAGCCCATTCATTCCTCCCTGCACTGCCAGCTGTTCTGTGCTGCAGAGGTTATAAATCATCTTACTCTCCTTTGCCAGCTTCGCCCCCTTTTCAAGGAAGAAGCTGCCAGTCTGCATCTTAAAAGACCTCTCTGTGGAGAGCAGAGAAGTTAGGGTAGCCCCCTGAAAAAGGGCTTCTTTTTCTCTTTTCAGAGGGGATCAGCCAAAGCATCTCCAAGTGGGGAGAGCGTGCAGCCGCTGCTGGACTCGGGGGCTTTCTGCAGCTGCTCTTTGTTTGGAAGATGGCTCTTGGTTTGATGTGCTAGCAGAAGAATGATGGATATCTGTCACCCTGGCTATAATCTACCCATTCAGTTCACAAAATAAAGGAGGCAGCTGATTAAATTTAGCCAGCATGTTTGGTTGGTTGGGGTTGGGTTTTTTTTTTTTGCCTGCTGTCTAGACAATTGGCTTGGTTCCCACTCCTGCAGCCTTAGCTTGCTGGCTTGGTTGTAGGCCACTGGGCCACTTCTCCATCCTGCTGCCAGTGGAGTTCCTGAGGGTGAGAAAGGGTAGGCAGGGATGGGCTGTTTTGTTCTCTCAGGTCTTTAACAGAGACTGTGGTGCTGGTAAATAAGCAGACAGAGGGATTCTGCTGATGCTGAATGAGTCTCGAGAGAGGAAATTTATCAGCTCTCTTTCTGCTTTGGTGCTCTTAGAGCTTAGATGAGCCCTGTCCCCTTCTATTGCTGCACAAGTGCTGTGTGTATTTTGATACCATCTCTTTCCAGCTGTACCCTGTCAGCAGAACAAAGAAAAAAAAGCCTGAAAGCTAAAAATGAACACCTCATGCATCCCCCCAACCCCAAACTGAAAGAGAAACCCCCCTTTTGAGCACCTGTCTGCAGGTCCATTGCAAGTGGTTGTGCTTGGCATTTACAGATCCTAAAATGGCCATTTGTTTTAAGAGAATATGGCAGCTATATTCTCCTATTTTGATTGGTTGGCTTTTTATGTTATCTTGCTTTATTCATGTGGTCAGCATAAGATGTAATATCTTTTATACTTAAATCTACCATACCTGCTACACTGACAACCTGAAATGTCAGTGTCATGAAACTTTGCTCAGATTTACTTGGTTTCATGGTCTTCTGTGGTTTTCCTTGCACAGTTTTCAAGTGTCTGGCCTCACAAATACTTTGCAAAAATAATTTGCACCTAAAACTCTACCTTTTTTCTTTTTATTTTCTTAATTGCTTTTAATGCAAGTGTCATAGTTACTCTACTTTTTTTTTTTTTTTTCAGGAAGAAATTGGTAAATACTTTTCAGGTGCACTTCACACTTCTTTGCCTCTATTTTGCTCTGGTTTCAGAGTTGGCCACGTGCTCTGCAGAGGTAGTTCTTTGACTCCTGTTCATAAAGAGCAGCATTGTGTGGCTGCTGGGTATTTTCTGCAAATTATATAGGTTCCATTTTATAGGATGGAAAGGAAACAGTGACTAGTTAGCTTCTAATTCCAAACAAGGATTAATGCAGTAAGGAAGACAATGTCCTCTTTAAAATCTATTTTTGTCTTTCCCTCCACTTTTTGCTCTACAGCTTCCAGACCTTCTCCCAGACCCATCCTGCCTGGCTTCCTGTTGCAAATGTGAGGAAACATTTGCACGTATCCTCACAGGCAAGTTTTACTTATTTGGTGACCATTGCACAGAATTTTCATAGCAATATTCACAGATTAGACCCTCCTGGAAAAAAAAAAAAAAAAAGAAAAAAAAGAAAAAAAAAGAATCAGTCTTGCTGCAACAAAATGAGAGTTTAAAATTATTTGGGACTTTTTTTGGCTGGAAGGCTAGCACGGGCTTAGTGCCAGTGAGAATGCTGCTTAAAACTGTGTATCATGAGGGAGGAGGAAAAAAAAGGCTACTCTTGAACCAAATTTTGTATTGTATTGTGTGAGAGATTCCACATGTTGTTACTTCACACAAATGTTTTCTCCAAAGAGGCAGAACAAAGTATGATATTCAAAAGAACATAACAATAAAACATATGGAATAAAAAATAATAATAAAAAAAAAAAAAAGAAGAGAAAATCTGTCATCTTAAATGAGCAATATCATCCTTTAGCTAGCCTCCAGTGGGTCTGAGATGCTTGCAGGCCCTTTTAAAAGAGGAGTTCATCCTAGGACAAAGAGGATTTTCTGTTTTTTACATTTTCCTGTGTAAATCATTGAGGAGGGAGAGAGAAAAAAGGGTGGAATTATGCTCTGGACGCCGATGCCTTTGCATTTTTGGCACGATGCCTTCTTACTGTTTTATTGTCTATTTTGGCTGAACTTGAAGTTCCAACTATGTTCCTTGCCAAAAAGAAAAAAAAGAAAAAGCCAGGTCCTTTAAGGATACAGGGAAATGGAGCCAGTTTCTGAGTCTGCCACGTCCTGTAAGAGAATCAACCCCAATCTCAGACGTTCCTTCCTGTGCTCTCTGGGCTCCAAGAGGCAACCCTGCAACTTTTTCTCTGCATTTAAAAAGCAAAAGTGGGGGAGGGAAATAGAGGACTTCAAAGCTAGGCAGGAGAAGCCTTCAAGAGGCTTCTCTGCAGCCAGCTTTGAAAGGATGTTAAAATACCCCTTAAATAATATGTCTGTAGTTGGAGAAGTGTGCAGCAACACCCCTACCCCCCACACTTGGCTTTTGTGGAAAAAATACCCATGATTTTTGGTTTATGTCTTCCTTTCTGCTGGTTTTGTAACCATTACTTACTAAGCTTGCAAATGTTTTGGTATTGATAGCATCTCCTAATTTCTTAAGGCATGTGAAAGTAATCAAGATGATCCTACTTGAGGTTTCCTAAGGAGACCAAAATGAGAGGAGAAGCAGAGAGGGGGAGAGAGATGCTCTTTCCAGATAAGCTAACTAGGATTTTGGTACAGCAATATGATGCTATGTATGATGATAACTGGTTCCATGAGGAAAGATTTCCATTTTTATGAGCTGCTACCTTTCTGACTTTTGAAGGAATGATTAAAATATTATGAGACAAAAGAGAAACTGCTAACACAAAGTAGACTTCTGGATTTTTGCCACTGTAAAATGAGGAGGAACTGTAACTGAAGCAGAGTAGCCAAACTTGAAATTCACTGTGGACAAATATTCTTTGTGCATAATTCTAGAGGAAACTATTTTTGGTAGTGAATGAGCATGTGTAATCATTAACACATGATGGGGCTGCTGTAAAGGCATAAGGCTGAAGCATGAACCAGTACCCAAGAGGTGCTTTTGTATTTTATTTATTTATAACACCGTGCTGTTACTTTTACTTTCTTGTTTTCTTATTTCTTAAGCTTACATTCATAAAGCAAGCTTGAAATTAATTTTAGGAAAAAAGACTTTATTTTTTTTTTCCCCAGGAGAGGCAAAATGATGGAGGTCAGAAATTGTCATTTTGAAGTGCTGGTGGTAAAGAGAGAACAGCAGCTCTTTGTGGGGAGCAGTGGGAAGATGCTGGAGATTGGCACTCTCTGCCCAAAACTCCCCTCCTCACTTGCTCCTGAGTCAGAGTGTCAATAACTTGGGTGAGATCCCAAGTTCCATGGAGGTCAGGGGGAATTTTATCTTAGTAAAATGGATGATCTGCATATCTTGATTGATGGTGTAAGCCTGTGTTCCTTTAGCTCTGACAAGGAATAAGGAAGTTAATGACTTTTTAATGGAGATGGAATTGAATTTTTCCTTTTTTTCTAAGGCTGAACTCAGGAGGGTTATACAAACAGTAACTAGTGGGAGTAAGATCTACTTCTAGGTGGAGTATTAAATATGAGCTTTACATCTGGAAACATTTACTGGATCAGACCCTATCTGGACTGTGAGTCAACCAAGGAGCACAATGGGAAACAGAAAACAGCACTAATAACTTGGAATAGGGTTTTTTTTTGAGATAATTAGTAGTTCTGAATTTCATTCATGGAGGTCTAAAGGGTCTTAGGGAGCAGGACCAGCTCAAACTATGACAGCAGATGAATATTAGTGATTGTGCATAAAAGCATGATTTCCCACATTAGGATGCATTAAAAAATGTTCACCTGTAATGTTCATTTTAGCAATTCTGTCATCTGAGACTTGTCTTTAACCCCTAAAGCCATTTTGGCCAGTGATCCTGGGCTGCTTTCAGAAATCAGAGTTTTAATGTGTCCCATCTTCCATGCACCACAGAAATTCAGTGGTAATTCTATTAAAATTCAGACTTTCAGGCTACAAATTGCAGTGCTACTGTGTTAGATTTCTGTCTTCTGTAATTTCAGGAGAAAATCACACTCTTTGAAATATAGTAGCCCATAGTACCTTTTTTTAAAGGTAAGTGTAACATCCCTTCTTCCAATCACTGGTCACTGCCAAGACTTCTCAAATATAGTGGCTAGAATAGATCAAAGGGGAAAAAAAACAGCTCCAAATGCCAAACAAGCAAACAAAACCCCAAAACAACCCCCTCAAAAGCCTGAAAGAGAAAGGGGAGAGTCACCCAGGATGCTGAATCCCTGCTTTTGATTAAAGAGGGGTGTTACTTAACCAAACCAGTCCCCCAGCAGCCAAACACCCTGCTGGTTTGTAGCACTGAGCCTGACTCAGAGCTGAAAAGATAAACTCTCTACTTAAAATCATCTAAATATTTAACCAAGTCAATGATTTGATGCAATCCAAGAAACAAGTCTTGCATCAGATCACTGGTAGATACACAGAGGGAGTGGAATTCCAGCCCTCACAGTTGCAGACATTTCCATACAAAGCTATTTCTGTTTTATCTCTTGGGTGAAAAGGGACTGTAGTAACATTGGAACTGCTGTGGTACTTGGGGATCCTATGGAGTGAATTCAGGAAGCAAGTTTATTCTAAGTATTAGTAGAGAGAGACTGTTTCATTTTCTTTCCATGCTGGATGTGCTGATGCTGAGCAAACTGATGTATTATTATTTTTTTTTCCCCTCTGTCTTGCATTTCAGATTTTATTTAAACCTTGTTTGAGACAATAGTGCAGTGGTTCACTGGGAATTTCTTGTAATGAAACAGCAGATTTGTCTGCTGGGCTGAGGCAAAGACCAAGGGGGGAAAATGTTAGTTATTTAATTGGAAGCTACAGTCAGTGGTAGATGCTTCTGTGGAGGAGTCCTTGAAAATTCAGGATAAAGTGAACTGAAGGAAGAGGCAGCAGCCTGTGATAGTTACAGGAAATTCCACTGCTCTCTTGGAAGGGATTGATGTTTAGGTTCCTAACTGAGGATTGACACAGTGGCAGTTTGATTCCATCTTGAAGCCTTGAATATTCCTGATTTTGCAGAATTATTAATGTAATGAACAAGGTAATTAATGCCATCTGGAAATAATTGGTGCTCTTCCCTCTATCCACTTCCAGCATCTTCTGTAGCTGCAGCAGTGCACCAAGGAATTGGTGTCTATGGGGGGGCTGTAGCTCTAGTATTAGAAGCTTTTTGTTGCAACAGTAAGTTGATATGTTCATGGGGTTTTTTCTAATGGGTGGGATTTGGGGTTATTCCAGCTTAAGATCCTAAATGAAATAGTTGCTGGTGCCTTTGGGAGGGGTGTCAGCTGGGATATTTAGTGTTCTGCTTCTCTCTTACCCCAGTGGGAATATTGATACTCTTCTAAATCAGGTTAACTATATCAAGAGGTTTGGAATTAACTGTGATGTCATCATGTCTAAAAAGTGCTAAACTGGAACAAATCATGCACAAATCCTTCCCACAAATCCAACTTAATCTTTCTTATATTGCTTGTTCTATAGCACCACATACACAGATGATAACTAATATATTATTATGTGTATTCCCCTATAGAGAACTTAGCAGGGGATTCAGTGTGGCATTTGCCACAGATACTTCTAATTACATCTTGGTGAATATGATGTGAAGAATCAGACAAGGTGGCTTCTGTAAAAACTGAGAATATCAGTTTTCTGAATATATCTATACAATCAATATTGTGATGATGAAAACATTGATGAACTGAGGGAATAGTTTCACTGGTATTTGAGTTGGTTTCCTTGTCTAGAATCACTGTGAAGTTTTTACTCATGTTAAATGGCTTTATTTTTTAATGGAATTTGTCATAAAATTGGAGACTAAATATAGTTTATCTGAGGTGAGCAATAAGCACTGTATAAAAGCATAATCAAACCCAATAATTAACAACACTCAAAACCCAGAATCCCAAGCTGAATCAAGAGAAAAGAGCTGTTACCAAACATGATTTTAAGCTATTTTGGATTGGTAGACTCACATGGGGAATTGGCCTTCCATTTCTGTACAGACCTAACTGCAACTTGCCAAATCATCATCATTTAAAATCAGGTATAGTCTACAAAATACTGGGTTTATTTTATGCAGCAGCAATGCTGAAATCTGAAATTTCTAGAAATTTAATTAAAAGTTTTAATTTTTCCTTCTGCAGAATTGGCCAAAGGACTCAATAAGTATTATTTACATTGGTATTGGTCTTATGTTTTTAATATCCCTAATGCAAACAATTCTGTGTTGCACTCCAACTAAATGACTGACTTTATCTCAGGCCTTAACTCCTACATCCTTTGGTCCTGTGACTGGACCAATTTTTTTTTAATATATTTAACTATAGAATTGTATATGACAGGTGTCTCATTTTCAGCAGAGCCAGAGGGAGGGAGGTGTTCACATGACCATTCCAAAATGCTAATGCTGGCCAAAAGAAGTTGCACTGCTGTCAGATTCTCCACTGGATGCTCTTCATTCCATGTCACACCCAGGCATTGCCAAGTCAGCAGTGGTAATGCTAAATTTGAAACAGAAGTCTATTAAGAATTGGTGAAACCAGTGATTTGTTTCATTCTTCAGTTCAAAGCAGGATTGTTCTCTGCCAGTTTAAGATCAGAGGGAAGTATTTTGACAGATGCTCTTCTGTGTTTTATATGTCAGCAGCAGGTTTTCATCCCCCCCTCTTGTCCAAGAAAGCAGAAAATCAGCATGGAATTCCAGTGACTAAATTGCTTTTTGCAGTTGCTGACAAATGGTTTCTTTGCTTCAGGTTTTGTTGGGTTGCAAAGGTGTTAATGGCAGTGCCATCCTCCCCCATCCCCCACGAGGTTATTTCAATGGTGGAGGAAATCCCCCCTTTCAGAATGCATTGACTTCCATGATGTGGCTTGTCACTGGCTGCCAGAAGCTGTTGATGGTTTCACCTTACTCTGAAATAAATCAGGGCATAATTTCCTTATTTTTTTCCTAAAAATCATCTCCATCTTGCATCAGGCAGCAAATGGTACCAGCATCCTAACCCCAATCTGGCACAGACCCTGCTTCTGCCACTTGCCTTTGATGCTTCTCTCCTGCCTTTGGTTCATCTGCCTTGCTCTTTACTGCTTGCTCCCTGTGCTTTCTGACTTCACTGAGGAAGCATTCCTGCTCCAGCTGCAGCAGGTAAACATTTTATTCTGTGTGCACCTGGGCCACAACAGTCCCCACTCCCAGTCCAGCCTGGGGGATGAGGTGCTAGAGAGCAGCCCTGCAGAAAAGGACTTGGGGGTGCTGAGTGATGAGGAGCTGGGGATGAGCAGCCAGTGTGTGCTTGCAGCCCAGAAAGCCAGTCCCATCCTGGGCTGCACCAAAAGTGTAGGCAGCACATGGAGAAATGAAGAACTAAGATCCAGTCTAAACCTATTTTTCCTCAATTTAAAACCATTTCTCTTCATCCTGTCACTGGACACTCCTCAAGGTGAGCAGCAAGAGTTGCTGTTCCCTTTGGTTCTTTTCCAAGGTTATTGCTCAGTCATCACCTTTTGGTCCTGGATTCCTGTAGAGAATTTTTTCCTTTGTACTCTATTTTTCAATAAAATGATGAGTAAGAGAAATTAGAATCTTTTCTTCTGGGAGATTGCAGTCTCTCTATCACTTGAGTTCAGATAAAGAGTCTCATGCATTCAGAAACTCCATGAATGAATTCATGGTTGAAACCCCTCCATGGAGATGGTGACCTGTGGGAAACCCAGGACATCAGCAGCTCATTGCCACCCAGGGGGAATTTCATAGATTCACAGATATTAGGGGTTGGAAGGGACCTAAAAAATCATCTAGTCCAACCCCCTGCCTGAGCAGGATCACCATGCCCATGCTTTATTCACTATATATCTATCTTAGTTTGTCAAGGAGTATCAAAGGTGATTTTTTTTCCATTATTAAATCATTTTGGTTGGCAGGTTAAATTATAATAGCTAATAACTTTAGGTTTTTATTTTCTTTTACATTGACCTGCCTAGGAAATCACAGATTTCTTTAATTAAAAAGAAGTTAAATGTAAGCTAGCACTTCCTAATTATCTTTGTGTTGGAGAGTGCCTGCAAGTGAAAGGATTCTCAGAGATTTTGATGATGGTCAAAATGTATTCCCCAACTCATGTACAGCATCCAAAGAGATGAGTTATAGTGGCTTTTACTGAAAAGAACTCATTACCTTGTAAATATTTCAGTAGTTTGTACAAAGTTATTACAGGGCATGTATTTTTGATGACTTGTAATAGTACAAATGTTTACCCATGGTTTCATTCGGGTGTAGTATCAGTTTAGTATAAACTCTTAGGCTCTTATTATAGAAGATCAATATTTAAGAATTGGATTTAGCTATTTAATTTTACAGGATACATAGCTTTGGTATATATTTTTCACCTTTAAATTGAGTACAAGTTCACTGTCCACTGGGAGAAAAAGTAACATCTTTATTTCAGCTCCCAGTGCTTCTCACAGATTACAATTAAGTGCTTTTTGACAACCCAAGTTTGTCTTCTGTAAGCCAAACATTTTGGTTTAGAGCTTGAATTCAGTAAAATAGCCAGACTTGGAGCAAACTTGGGCATCTTCTGTGTTCATCACCCTATAACCTGAATTTGAGTAGTTTTTAAAATATTTTAAAATTATTGTATTATTTCAAAATATTTTAAAATAATAAAATATTATTACA
>JAOEGS010022577.1:6987-20518 GCA_025447755.1 Corythornis vintsioides | reverse complement strand
TAAGACCCGCCTGGATCTGTTCCTGGGTGACTTGGTCTAGGTGCTCCTGCTCAGGCAGGGGGGTTGGACTAGATGATATTTTAGGTCCCTTCCAACCCCTAACATTCTGTGATTCTGTAATTTTGTGATTTGTATTCTATCAGAAAAGTCCAATAATCAATGTCTATATATATGTTAAAGGTGAGTGTAGGGAGGATGGAGACAGACTCTTCTCAATGTCATCCAATGACAGGAGTAGAGGCAATTAAAATAATTAAAACATTTCAAGTGTGTTTGAGACAACATAGGCTCCAGTGTCAGAGTGTTAGAAGAAAGAGTGTTCAAGCAGCATGCCATCACTTCCAGTGCTGGAATGCCAGTGCTTTGTTCAGTGAATTAATTGCCACTCAACAAACTTTTCCAAAGTTATCTGACCCCTGAATGGACTTACATGCTCTGAGGTGCTATGACATCTAGAAAGATGTTTTCTGTGGGAGACCTGGGGCTCTGACAGATATCCTTTCGGTAATATGGTTTGGGTGATTTAAGAATTTCTTCCCTTAGTTAGTCACCCAAAAGGATATATTCAATCTTGAACCATGAACAGTTTAGAAAGATTGGTTTGTGTGAAAGTGGTGGAATTTGGGAAGCTCGGGTAGGGATACTTTCTGCCTCTGTGTCACAAAGGAACAATAAACCCCAACAGAGAAATGCTGGGAATGGACTACCCAGGGGACTGATATCTGCATAGAAGATTGTGGTGGTCTGCCCTCGGCTGGATGCCAGGTGCCCATAAAGCCACTCTATCACTCCCCCATTCCTCCCCCACTCTTGGCTGGACCAGGAAGAAGAAAATAAAATTACTTATGTGGGCTAAGACAAAAGCAGTTTAATGAAGAAGCAAAGTTAATTCTCTCTACAGCAGCCCTCCCAGTGCTGTGCTCTGCACTGAGAGCTGGAAAGTTGCTGACAACATCCCTGTGCTGTGGCTGCTTCTGTGCAGGGCTCACACACCACCAAGGCTGGTTTTCCAGCATTCCTCTGCAGTGGGATGGAGTGGACAAGACACGACTGGGTCAGCTGACCCAAACTGATGCTAAGGGATATTCCATACCATATGGTACCAGCTAAACTATAAAAATGGCTAGGAAAAGGAGGGGATAGGCATCATCTTGTCCTCCAGAGTAACCACTATGTGTTTGGAGCCCTGCTTCCTGGAAAGGGCCAGACGTCATCTGCTGGTGGGAAGTAGAGGATAGCTCTTTGTTTTTTTTTGCTTGTATGCAAAGCATTGCTTTGGTTCTTCATTAAACAGCTTTTTTCTTACCTCACAAGTTTAATTTTACTTTCTTGCCCCTGGTCCAGCTGGGAGGAGGTGGGGAAGTGATAGAGCAGCTTGGGGAGCACCTGGCATCCAGCTGAGGTCAAACAACCACAGCCCTTTATGGCGCCCAATGTGGGGCATGACAACAGCAGTTTTACATAAATTGCACTATACCTTAGAAGTTATTAAGTGGCAAGCTCCTATGCAGGTCACAGAGTTTGGTGGATACACTGGGTTACGCTGCTTATCTCAGTATTTTGCAAAGCTCAGGAACATGCTAATACAAATACTTACTAGAAATCCTTGTCAGATCCTCATGTGTGCTGTGTTTTCTGGCTTGCCATAATAGTTGGTCATTGTTCTTTAGGGACTTGCTAGTGATCTGAATGCTGTTCATTGGCATGGAGTAAAAGGGCAACAAATTCTGGTTTTAACTGGGACTAGTCAGTGGCTCTGTCACCTGGAGCTTAAACTGTTAACCTATCTGGCTAATGGTTGTTCCATGATAATAGAACATATAGCTGAGGAGTCTTGCTTACTCTTGGTAGGAAGTTGTTGTCCTTAGAGGGGCGTTCTGGGCTTTTTACCAAAATCCCAAGAGAAGAATTTCAACATGTTACTGATTTTGTTAAATAGAAGCCAGGACAATGAATGGAGAAGCTCTTATTTATTTTTCTACCTAAAAGGGACGAAGTATTGTTTAAAATTTAGTTATGTTATTTACAAACTGCATTAACTGGTAGGGATGGTTTGAATCGGTAACCTCTTGTAAGGAATCAGATGTAAGTGTATTTGGAGCTTATTTGTTGCTAACTGAATGTCCTTTTAAATGTATTACTTCTAGTCCTGCAATCTCCATTGGTCTTATGCACCCCATTTATACTTCAGAGAATTTAACTGAAAGCATCTGTTCATCATAAACTACTCAAAATATCTAGATCTGAATTTTTCACAGGATATAATTATTTTTTCTATTATTATTATTCAGTGTCCTTATTTAGTATCAACATATGTGATCAGAGAGAGGTACCTGTCAGGTGCCCCAAAACAATGAGTAGAAACGGGTCATTGCACAAGACAAGAACTGGAGAAATAATACATCATCTGTAGTCATTAAAAGATTCGCTAAACCCAGGTCTATCTATTTACTGCTTCAAGTAGCCTTCATTCCTAGGGGTATCAAAATTACTTCTGTTGACCTACTTCTGAGTCATTGAGTCCCATCTCATCTTGGTCTTTTTACTCAGACATGTTATATACATTAATAGTGTAAAGAAAACTTACTCTCAATTCACAGTCTGTATCCAGATTTGATCTGCTCAGCAGCAACCCAAAGTTGCAGTTGTGACTAAAATCATTGTCTTCAGTCTGCGCTAGGATAAGAGCAGACAAGAGTCATCAGGGAATATAATTATGAGGGTCTAGGAAATCCTTAGTGAAGCTATGTGAGGCATATTATTTAAAGGCTTTTTCACTTTGGCCAATTTATTCACATTCTTCAAATGTGAATAAAATTGTACAAACTGCAGAATAACAATTTCTTTATATAAGTAAAGGTTGTTTACTAGCACCTGGGTTTCCATCCAAGTAAGAACAACAAGAATATGTAGAGAAATTAGATTAGCTAATCCTATGAATATAGGCCAGTTAATAATGAATGCCTGTAGTGGCATGTGATTTCTAACACATGCCTTCTTTTTGGCTTCATTGAATTAATTGCAACAAAAAAAAAAAAAGGCAAAAGAAGCTATAATTTGTTTAGGATCTCAGACAGGATTTATTTATGATTACCCTGCTCATCCACAAGTCCTTGCTTCACAGAATCACAGAAGCATGGAATGGTAGGGGTTGGAAGAGACCTCTGGAGATACCTAGTGCTATCCCTTTGCTAAATCAGGGTCACCTAGAGCAGGTTGCACAAGGTCATGTCCAGGTGGGTTTTGAATATCTTCACTGAAGGAAACTACACCACCTCTCTGGGCAGCCTGTTCCAGAGCTCCGTCACCCTCACATACAGTAGAGAAATGTTTCCTTATGTTCAGATGGAACTTCCTGTGCTCCAGTTTGTGCCCATTGCCTCTTGTCCTGTCACTGGGCACCAGCAAAAAAAAAAAAATCTCTTCCCATCCCCTTGACACCCACCCTATTATATGGATATATATAAACATTGATAAGATCCCTTTATACAGATCCCTAAACAGCCCTAGGGCTATCAGTATTCTCTCCTAAGAGAGATGTTCCAGTCCCCTGATCATCTTCCTTACCCTCTGTTGGACTCTCTCCAGTAGTTTCCTGTCTCTCTTGAGCCAGAAGCCCAGAACTGGACACAGAACTCCAGATGTGGCCTCACTAGGGCAGAGTAGAAAGGGAGGAGAATATCCCTCAGCCTTCTGTCTGCTCTCTTCTTAATACACCTCAGGATACCATTGGCCTTACTGGCCACAAGAGCACAGTACTGGCTCATGGTTAACCTGTCACCAGGACTCCCAGGTCCTTCTCTGTGGAGCTGCTTTCCAGCAGGTTAACCCCTAACCTGTACTGTTGCATGGGGTTGTTCCTCCCCAAACGCAGGACCCTACACTTGCTGTTACTGAACTTAATTAGGTTCCCCTTCATCCATTTCTCCAGTGTTCCTAGATATCACAGAAAGGCAGCACAGCCTTCTGGTGTGTCAGCCACTCCTTCTAATTGTGTGTTATCATTTGCATCACTTCAAAGTGTAAGATCACTAGAACATCTTAAAAAAAAAGTCATCAAAGCTTAAAAAACCTCACATGATACCCTAACTTTTCTCTGGACTCTTTTGAACCATTTCATCTGGGAGTGGAAGTGGGTCATGGGCAGAGAAAAAAAATAGCTTGAGGATATAATTTCACGCCAGATGGTTAAATTTTGGCAAAATTATAAGCAACTGAAAAATAAGACCTATAAAGGGATGAGTCATGCCGACTTGAGAATAGACTAATGTTAAAAGCCATGCAACTATTAGGTAAGTGGTAATTTGTTTTTCAACTCTGTTTTGGACCATCAAAATAGAAGCAGTTAAAATAAAATTGAATAGATCTTAATTTTAAGTAAGTGTGTATAGAATGATGGTTACTACCTTATTCTTACTGGAGATTTGTAAAAATTAAGACAGTTTTAACCACAAATGAGATGTTTAATTTCATAATATAATATGCAGAATATAAACACTTCTAATGCAAGAGAGATCTTCAGTTGTGGGTTTGATTATAAAAAGTTGATGCAATCCAATCAGAAAATCAGGCTGCATTAATGTATACAGTTCAAGTATGTATCAAATATGACCAGTTCTTACTTCTCACACACTTTTGAAACATCTAATTATATATATATTTCCTTGTAAGCTTACTCTAGCAAAGCTTTCACAATAATAGTAGTTCTCTCTTTATATCCAAAATAATGAAATATCTAGTATGAAATAAAGGGATTTTATGTTTTTTCATCATGTCAGCAATACATGGTAGGTAGGACAGAATGTTTCCTTGCACAGTTAATGATGGCATTCTTGCCACAGCCACAATGAGTCTAGTGCTGTGTAAGTTACTGCAACAAAGCCTGAATATCACTTGTGATCTAAAGGAAGAAGACTTAACCATGTTCGCTTTAACTGTGAAATCAAATTCCCTGACAATGCCATAATCAGACAGAGAAAGAGCACTTTTTGTTGAATGTCATGACAGAGTTCCTAAAAAGCAGAAAACTTTTATTTATGGATCATTCTTGAAGGCCTTAGAGAGCAAGCATTTGCAGTCAGAAATCAGCCTGTAGTCATATACTGCATTGAGTAACATAATTAGCCTATGAAGTCACAAAGATTAGTATTAATAATGTGAATGTGTTGCTTTATGAAATAGCATATAAATGAATAATTAATAAAAACAAATCTTCTTATGACGTTGTTCAGAGGACTGCATTGTATCAACATGACTGTCATTAAAATTGGGTAATATATAACAGAGTGCCAGAGAACATTTGAGTGGTCAGGTATAACTTTCTGAAGAGGACTTACCATACTGTTATAAGTAAGGATGTTAATAATACTATTCCACTGGCATTGCACTTTTTCTGTAAGTCCATAAAAGAAATTCTAGCTACGTTTTCTTTGAACAATTTGCTCCTTAGTTAGTGTGGTTAGCAGCAACATTGTGAATTTTGTCACAGAATGAGGAGTAGGTGTGATTTTTCACTCAGGTATGTGCACTAAGGGAAAAAAACCAAACCTTATGTGGTTATATAATTACAGACAGCTTAAAAACCTAGGCACAGTGGTAAGAGCACAAACACACTTACTTCTGGTGCCTCTTAGCCTTTGAGCATGTGAACCTACAGCCTTCAGCAGTTTTAAATATAGTTTGTATGTGTATTATAGGTTAAATAAAAAGTGGTAATGTGGGATTGTGCTAAAATAATCAACAGGCTTTTTGAGACCATTTTCTTTCAATATTGACACTTTCTGCTTGAGTGGGTTGGAAAACTGACAAAAATAACATATGCTGTATAAATAACTGAGTGGTATATCACCATAGTAGATGTACAAACTTCTTATCAATCTGTTATCTGCAGTTTTTAGAAGTCCATTGCTCATTAGCAATACAGACAGATTTGTGTCTTTATAAACATCCTAACTATGGTGCTCTGTTCATTTTCCAGGATTTTCTTTGCATGCTGTTGGAAGACGTCCCTGAACAAAAAGAGTAAGTGAGAACCAAGGCTAGAAAGGTCAAAGAAGAAAGTAGAAATATTTAAACATCATCTGTGCTACACAGAAATAGTAGAATTTCATTTAGTAGTGTCTTCTTGTTTTTTTCAAGTGTGCATGTGTATCTTTCTCTGAAAATTATCATATATACATAAAAAAACCCCATGAGACTTGCTGTGTTATTGATATCCCATGCTCCCCTAGGCAGTGCCTTGAACTTGCATGTTAGGACACCAGTGAGGTCTTGTGTTCACTATGTGATCTGAAGTGCTAGTCACAGCTGCCTGCTCAAATTAATCTGTGACCCTCCTGCCAGCTGCTTTTGGCACCTGGCACCCTAGAGCAAGGAGGCAAGAACTTTGCCATGAAGCTGGGAAAACAGAGAAGATGGGTTTTTCTCATGCAGTACTCTGGTATCATCCCCTCACTGTCATATAGTGTGCCAAATGGGGAAGGCTGGAACACACTAATGAAAATCCAGCATTAGTTGCCCAACATGTCCTTCAAAATCCTCCTACATGTGACTGGCTGCAGATGATACCACCAGTCTTCAGCAGAGCTTTGAGTCCATGCCTGCTTATCCATTTGTTTGTTCTTTGCCACTACAGACTGTAACACAAATACAGTTTCTTCTGGAGTAGAGCAGAGTTACTTATTATAGTTTTTTTAAAAATAATGTATTAATTTGAAAAATGCTGTTTTAGAAACCAAGATTTCAAAAGTCTTAATAAATGGGGGTGAGTAGTTGTGAAAAGTTTTAGTGAAACAGTTCTGTTTTTAGTGAAACTGTTCTGTTGTGCTGGACAGAGAACTGGTAATCATTGAAATAATGTCTTTTGTGGTATCATAAGTTTATCCTAGTGGTGTTATATTTTCCAGTGATGTACTGTAGGGTGATATTTTGTTTATGTCATTGGATATGTGTTTCCAGCACAAATATAATCAGGAATATTGAATTGAATATATGAGAAAGTGGATTGTTTAATGGCATAGTTATTCATTGATTTGTTAATAAAAATCTCTGTTTTCCTTCATTTTTCCACTTCCTCTGAAGTCCAAAGCCAGTGTAAAATGTTACAAGCATCCATTTTTCTACCTAGAAACATGCCCAAATATTTAAACTTCCAGTAACACTAATGCAAATTAGTTTATTTCAATTTGCATTGCATCAAACTTCAGATGTATGAACACAATTTCAGAGCTATTGTAATTCATTTTACAATCAGACACAAAGCACATTTGAACCTATCTGCTGCCAAAATTATCTTTGATGTAGATATATACAATGATGTCAAGAATAATAGAATATGTGGATATACAAAAGGCCTTTATTTCTTATCTGCTACAATGTTGATTTCTTCACCTGTGAATGTATTCTGTTGTTAGTACACACACAGTAGACAGAGATAAGATCAAAAGGAGAAAAGATAAAAATTAAATATTTTTAGAGGTATCTTCTGATGAGTGCTTTTTTGAACAAAGCTACAGTCATAGGAATTAAATGCATTTCACAGAATCACAGAATGTGAGGGGCTGGAAGGTACCTAGAAGATCATCTAGTCCAACCCCCCTGCCCAAGCAGGATCACCTAGACTAAGTCACCCAGGAACAGATCCGGGTGGGTCTTGAACGTCTCCAGAGAAGGAGACAAGATTAGATTAGATTAGATTAGATTAGAAGGATTTCAAGAACAGAGTGACAAAATTATTTGTAATGCACAAGACCTCTCAAACTTGTACAATTCTAAGTAAAATTTTCATGTTAAAACTAAACTTATTTGAAAAATACAAAGAACTCTAATATACTAAAGTTTGTAATTGAAGCTGGTCTTAATAATAAAAAACAAAGCAAATAAAAATAAACAACAAGAAGAAACCTAGTCTATGAAGCCAAATCATGCCCTCAGCTGTTTGCAACAGAGGCAGTCTGGTGTAGCTGTTTGTAGAATTTGGCTTATGGGAGACTTTTGTAATTCAGTCTCGCATTATCTTGGACTTTCTGTAGGAAAAGCTACAATATTTCTCACCTGTAACTGAGGCATCTTATTTCCTCATATATAATTTGAAACTTCACTTCATTAAAATAAACTACAACAAAAAGCTCTTTTATATATCTGTTTATCACGATGCACTGGTGTTCCTAAAACTCCCAGTGGTTCTGTTTTCCCTAAGGCTTATGCCCATAGTCTTTGCTGTAAAATGATCCTCTCCACATCTGCCCAACATGTGAATTGTGAGAAGACTCAGTGTTTTTAGGGCTGTGTAACAGAGGGTGAGTTTCACCAGCATCAGATAAATGAGAGATGCAGCTGCTTGTGCTCTTTATGACTGCAGATTTGAGCATCTGTTTTTTGTTCTTTGTGATTTTCTAGTGGTATTTTTTTATTTAATTTCATTCAATAACATAAGTATAGTAACGAAGCTATGATTTTAGTAATACACAACAGACAAATGAAGGCTTGTGCAACGTACATGTTTTCTTTGTTACTCATGTTGTCACAAATGTGGTAATTTTGATTGAGACAAACAGCTGGTAGGCAACTAACTCCAACAGCAAATCATTCAGAAATATTTTTCCCAGTGATTTTGATTCCTCCATTTATTTTTTTTCATAATCCAAAATGTATATGCTGGACAAAACCCAAAGGAAATCTTATCTGAAGAAAGCTATGGCTAGTTGACAGAATCGCTAACTGGTCACTAGTCTTCAGTTTGCACTATGGCTCTGTGTTTAGCTGGAATGGCTTGAAAATTATTGGTGTATTTGAGTGTATGTATCCAGATGAAGCAGACACACTTGTTGAGGTATTGTCCATTGGATATGGCAGGTCTTTTATCTTCCTTTATAAAAACAAAAAAAAAACCCTCCATGCATGTCCATATGCACACTGTTAACTTGCTGCAACATCTTATTCTAAAAGTGGTTTCTTCTCCTTGATTGAGCAATAAGTGGGTTTATGCTGAAGTTTGCAGAATGCCTTGGGGCCTTGTGCAATGAAGACTTGATAAATAGACATCGTTTAGAATGCTAATTTTCAATTTATAATTAATGTTAGTATATTTACAGAGTTTGCTCAGAAGCTTTTTATCTGTCTGCAAACAGTATGTAGGCATGTTAGGAGATCGTTCCTAGGCTGACTGGCTTATCATCTAAACAAATAGACACAGATTAGATAATGGCAGCAAGTGCATTCTCATTTTGCAGTAGAGAACTGTAGTACAAAGCAACTGAAGAACCTGTCCAGCCTTCTAAAGGCTCTGTTACACTGCTAATCAGTTGCACCCACCACAGCCTAATACAGTAATTTAGTTTGAATGCCATTCAGGAAAGCACACACACACTAGATTTAAGTCTTTCTAGATGCCTAACTGCAACAAAAGCAGGTGGTAAGCGTCCTTTCTGAATATGCAAGCTTTAGTGAACTGCAGCTTTTACAAATATCAGGCCCTGTGCCCTTTCTCTAGGACATTTGTTTTGAAATAGCAATCTGTGATCTAGTTTTTTGGTCTTGATCTGAAACCCAATAGGTTAGTGGAAACCTTTCCAAGAACTCCACAGTTCTTTGGTGCTATCAACACAATCAGAATAGATTTTTGCAATAGTCTTCATACTATTAATATTTTGAAAAAAATGTTAATGAATGCTTGTAAACTGCTTAGAACAAATAGTTTTATTTGACAGATGTCAAGATGAACTTCCTAAACTGGAAAAAGAAAAGGTGCAGGAACAAACAAAGAAGACTGCATATGGTCATCCACTCATGTGGATGTTCATGCTTTACATGTTTCATAAATGCAGTTTGCCATCTTAAATTTTTTGTGTCAATCCTCATATGCACTGAGTTTATCATCTGAGTTTTAAGGACACAAAACCTAATCTTTAGTTTGCTCACATCACCTCTGTTGGTATTATTAATTAAGAAAAATGTAGTACCTCTGCAGTACAACTAATACTTGGAATTAAAGTTTTGCTCAGTTTACACAGGCTGAATTTTCATGTGAAAAAATAATGGTATTTTTTATTTGTTTTCTAATTTTTATTTTATTTTAATTTTTTAAGATCTGGGTTAACTGTAGAAAGTATCTTCCAGAATTGGCTTGACACTTCTGGAATACCAAAGGTAAATACAAAACACCTGTTCTTCCTGTTCTTTCTGGAATCTTGCATTTCTCATTACATTATATGTTATTTAAATGGTTACCTAAGCTGATAACAAGTATGATTTAAAATAACACTTTTGATGATGACTGCTTTCCACATCTTGATATGGATTTAGCTTTTATTGACTACAGGTTTTTGCTTCTACCATCATCTCAACAAAACTGCCAAAGGTCAAATCTTACAAGACTCATTGCTTAATATTGTAGTCATATGGAAGTACGCTTTGCAGTACAGGCATGGACTATGCTAAATGTAAGGAGGTTTGTTCACAATTTTCAGTATATTAATTACTTGAAAGCCATACTGACAGCAGTAACTAAATATTAATTATTTGTACTTCGTTATTTTGCAAATATTGTAAATTGCTTATTAATCTGCTGTATGGGTAACATGTTCCATTGGTGTCCCAGCTATGTTGCAGTTCAGACGGAGCATTATATTTTGCTTTCAGTACTAAAAGCTTTTAACATTAATGTTTTAAATTCTGTGAACTCAAAAATAGTTAGCTGTGTCTGTGCTAAGTGAAGGCTCTGTTTATTTGTTTTGGTCCAAAACTGAGATGAAAGACAACCCTGTATAAAAAACAATTTTATACAAAGCAAGTTTTTATTATACAGTTGTAGCTCAATTTCTAACTCTTTTCCCTTAAGCTGCCATCCTCTGTGTTTTTTGGGACTTATCTTACTGCTTGCATGTGTTTCTACTTTGCATTAGCATAAACCCCCCCCCCCCCCCAACAACAACAAAACCCCGGAAAAAAAACCCCAAACCAACAAACTTTTAAAAGTCAGAATTATAAGTCCTTGTTTGTATGTGCAAAAGTGAAGGTACGTAGGCAGCATGGCTGAGGCTGTGAGGAGTGAGCATGTTTGCAGGTAGATTTGTCAAAATAGCTGGAGAGTTCAATACAATAAACAGTTTTCACTGAACTGTTGAAATCTTCCCTTGACGGTTTTAGAGATGTGCTTTGTATGTTGGAGAAGGCTTTTTGGGAAGTTTTATCCTGAGAACAAAATGTTCAAAGAATAATATTTGGAGATGTTATAAAATCAGGTGGAGTATATTTTGTGCTGTAAAATTAATTAAAATAAAATTAGCTTTAATTATAGAATCATAGAATGTTAAGGGTTGGAAGGGACCTTGAAAGATCATCTATTCCAACCCCCCTGCCAGAGCAGGATCACCTAGACAAATTAGAAGGGAGGAAAGGAAGGAACAGTAAATACCATCACGTATCCTGATGTTTGGTCATTTATTGGAAAAAGGATCTTGATTTTAATAATATGTTTTAATCAAGGTTTTGTTCCTGGTAACAAATGTAGTATGTTATAGAACAGCTGCTTCAAGTAGGGGAAAAACTGATGTTTCACAGTTGTAGTTGTAAGATGCTGAACTTGCTGTCTGAAATGGAAGAATTTTCTGGCATTTTACTTACGCGTATGTCTTTGAGGATGTGCCTTTTTAGTGTCTCAAAATCAACTCTAAAATAACAAATAAGGAAGATGGGAGCAGACTAAATAATTGAAAATGGTTTTGATTATGAAAACTGAACTGTTTTCCTGTGTACCATAAGTTGTTTAGAATGAACACTGAGTAGCTTCATTAAACCCTGCAATTATCTATTAGTTGTGTGAGCAAAACACATAGTAAGAATATTTACATGCCCAGCAGTCTTTTAAATTGTTGTAATTTTTCTTTAGACTAAACTGATTTCCTTGGTAGTTTTGCTGTTCTGTAAATACAATATCAAAGGGAATGGTACTTATTTATTATTCTGCTTCTTCTTAGCAACAGCACACTGACTTCTTCCCTCTGTCTCTCTCTTCTCTCAGTAATCATTTGATGATTTACCCTTGTTGCTTTCAGCACTTCTTAGGCTCTTAAGAGAAGTAGTTTTCACATTATTGAAATAACTTCTTGTTATTCAGTTTATAGGAAAATTTGTTTCCTTTTTGCTTTATTAAATTAATTGGGAACGCCTTATTCCTGAAATCAAGACTGTAAAGGTTGCTTAGTATCTCAATACATTAGTATCTATAATCTAGATATGACTATATTTACTGACTACAGAACTATAAATCTACTCATGTGCTGTACAGGAGCTAATATTGAAACTCCTTTAAAAATTATTTAGATTATCTTTATTTCAGCAAACTATTGACTTTATTTCAGCAACCTATTGACTATCCAACTGATGGAAGAGACATTGGATTAAATGGGCGAATACAGTCTTTTAATACATGGCTCTGTGGATGGTGTCGCCAACATCAATTTGGGTTCTTTGACAATTATATGATCTATACAGCGCCAGGGTTGTTGACACCAAACAGGAGACACCTCTCTCAATGGGGGAAAAGGATCTTTGCGGAGGAGACTGCAGGGCAAGAGGAATCTCTTGATGAAGTGTTTCTACTCCAATTACAGGAAGTATCAAGGGCACAGGCTCTTGTCCTGCTGGGAGACTTCAACCATCCCGACATTTGCTGGAAAAGTAATACAGCCAGCAGTAGACAATCCAGGAGTCTCCTGGAGTGCCTTGATGACTACTTCCTGAGGCAGGAAGTAGACATCCCCACCAGAGGGGAAGCAACACTTGATCTGCTGATTACCAATTAAAATAAGCTCATCAGGGATCTCAGGACTGGAGGCAGCCTGGGTGGCAGTGACTATGCACTAGTAGAATTCACACTACTTAGGGTCAGAGCTCAGTCAAAAAGCACAGTCATGAACTTGAACTTCAGAAAAGAAAAATTCCAGCTCTTCAAGAAGTTAGTTAATAGGATATCTTGAGACACAGTTCTCAGAGACAAGGGGGCAGAACTGAGCTGGCATATTTTTAAGGACACTCTTCAGCGATTGCAAGAGATCTCGATCCCCAAGTATAAGAAATCAAGCAAGAAAGAAAAGAGACCAGGATGGCTAAGCCAAGACATGCTGGTCAAACTAAAAAACAAGAAGTAGCTTCACAAGTGGTGGAAGGAGAGACAAATACCCTGGGAACAGTATAGGGATGCTGCCCAGTTATGTAGGGATGAGGTCAGGAGGGTCAAGACATTGTTGGAGAAGAACTTGGCAAGGGATGTAAAGAATAACAAGAAGGGATTCTACAGGTATGTCAACCAAAAAGGGAAGACCATAGAAAACATACCCCCCCTGAAGAGTAAAAATGGTGGGCTGGCAATAGTGGATGAAGAGAAGGATGAGGTTCTTAACAATTTTTTTTCCTCAGTCTTCACTGACAAGGTCTTTCCCAACACTCCGCAAGTTAAACTGCAAGGTGTGGACCAGGATGGTGAAGTCCTCCCCACTGTATGTGAATATCAGGTTCATGACCACCTGAGGAA
>JAOEGS010022576.1:49907-59994 GCA_025447755.1 Corythornis vintsioides | reverse complement strand
ATTTAATATTTAAAATTTTTAAATAAAATATTTTAAAGGTCTTATGGGTAAAACATACAAAAACACAGTTGCAATGTTAAAACACCCTTGTATGCAACACTAAAAGGTATGGATTTTTATTTTAAGACACATTTACTACTTGGTTTGCTCAATACTTTGCTTGGGTTATTCATAGAAAACTCTGCTTGCTCAAACACTTTCACTGGTTACAGTTGAAAGATTTGATGGCTGCTCCTGCAGAAAGATTTTTGGTAGCTTTTAGTACCTGATTCCCAATTTAATTTATACTGGATTTCTAGGGAGAAAAGGAATTTTCTCCAGTTCAGAGTCTCCATTTACTTGCCAAAGGCAATTAAGGTTAAAAAAAAAAAAAAATCACATTTTTCTGAAGGTTGATATTTTACAAAGGAGCAACTTTCACTTATGAAACAACAAATGATAAAATATTAGGTATCTTTTAGCTCCCTCTGCTGCCGTAATCCTTCAATAAACCTTCTTCCAAAGTCTGTCAAAAAGCCACCAAGCAACCAGGCAGCCCATTAATCTCTTTTTAAGAACACTTGGCATATTTAGTATGCCAGTACCAAGATCAGTATGCATAAAGAAAACCCCATAAAGTATTATGTGATTTACAATTGTCTGCACATTTTATTATTTCCTTCCTTTCTCTGCTCTCTGCAGCAAGACAATATGAACATTTTCAAAGTTGGATGTCAGTTAAGCAAAGTGATAGGCTCATTTTCCAGACAACTTGACATCTACAATTCCCACCCACATAAGCCAGAGTAAGTGTACTCAGTGCCTGGAAACACTGAGCCTTCCTTGTGTTTACAGAGCAACTTATGCAGTACACAACTCTAGGCAAAACCGTTTTTAAACCCAGAGAAAACCCAAGCATTGACAAAGTAGGGCATCTCCCACGTTAATATGCAGGAAAAAAAATGACTTAACTGCCTCATTTGATGACTGCAATGAGTCAAATCAGAGTTTATGCAAGCCAGACAGGCTCCATCAGTGGTCATGAAATAACACTTTGGTATTTCTCAGTCTGGCACTTTCCATTTGTTAGAAGCCAAGCTCTCTATTACATATACAGGGGGGAAAAAAAAACCCAAAACAAACCAACACCCTCCCCACCCCCCAAAAAAAACCCCAAAAAAACAAAACCAACAAACAAAAAATAAAATAAATAAATAAACCACAAAATTTCAGGAAAGAGAATGTATTTTTTAAACTGAAGTACTCTGTATTTCAAGATTTCTTTATAAACTTGGAAAGAAGAAAACCTAATTCAATTAATATCTGCTTTTTTTCTCTGTGTTCCTCCTGGAACCATCAATATATTTTATCAAGTATGAATTGAAGATTCATCTTGGATCTCATGTTATACAGCACCACAAGTAGAAAAAAGCAGCTTTAAAAACACAGATGCTTTCTCACAGAGAATGAAAGCCTAGACCATAATCTTGAAGAGAAACTATCCCTTTCTTCCCCACTTCTACTGTCCTTCAAAGAGCACAACACTTGGGTATTTGCCAGTAATTGGAGTTTCCCAAAGAAAGGCTGCCCTTCATAAAAGGAAAAGATGAGAGATTTTATCTGGAAATTCAGAAATTCATCCCATTCATATGCACTTTCTTTGCTAATTAGTGATGCTGGTCAGCTCTTCTTTTCTCAGGTAATAAAGCAGCACTGTGAAAATAGCTAAAATACATTCCAAGTTTTCTTCTGGGCACTTTTAGCAGGAAGAGGCAACCTGTGTATAAAGAATCACCTTAAGATATATACCAGTGCTGCATAAAAAGGAAAAAAACTCTTCAAGTGACTGTTGAGAAGCTCTGAAGTGTTCCAAGATGCTTTTTGCTTCCTCAAAACCAGAACTAGAAAGCCCCATAACATCTCTCTGGGGTATACAGGGTCTTCACAGCCTTGCACTTGCATACAGGACAATCTTGGCTGTAAATACCACAAATGAGGTGCTCTGAAAATAAATTTCTGGTTTCAAGCAGCCATCAAGTAGCAAAAGCAAGTCTCAATTTTGCAGTTGCATTTCCAGTATTGGGCTGTAGTTTATTCCCTAATACCCGTGTCAACGAGCAAGAAGAACTCCAAGAGGAGACACCCAGCTCCTCCTGCAAGTTCCACCTAAGGACCCCCCATGAAAACCTTCCTAGAGCTTGGAACCCCCCAAAAGCAGTGGCTGACTGAGCACCATATCTGAGAGAAAATGCACTCTGTTCAGCAAGCCAGTTCACTGACAATCTGAGACAAAGCAAAATTTTCTTTGTACTGCAGCCACCTTCTGTTGCCTTCCTGCTTTATCTATTGGCTCCCAGCAAATTCAACAGAGGTCAGACATCCCCAAGGTGACTTCCAAGCAGTGGTCAATAAAACATACACATATTAATTAAAGATTTCTAGGATATAAGCAAAAACACAGCACTGTTTACAGCTTTGTTACAATATAAAGTACAATAATACCTTAATTAGAGATAACAACTTTTCCAAATGCCAGAAACATTCAGAATTTTTCAAATTACCCACAAAATGAACACATTTTATTTTTGCACTGTGACACTTCCAACTGTTCTGCCAAATGTATACTACTATAATTATTCTTTGCAATCACCAGCATCACCGGAGAGGGGGACAAAGAACAATATAATCAGTAACTAATTATCTTACACATGCCTTGATACTATTTATCTTCAAGAGAAGAATCCTAAATGTTATTTTACAGATTGTGAAGAGAGTTTAACATTAGCATCTCAGAGTGCCATGTCTTCATGCCTAATTGACAGCTACTGATGGAAGTTAGAAATCAGAATTTAGCATCTGGCATTTTCAAAGGACAACTTCCAATTTCCATCAAAGTGAACTCTAGTTTACAGAGCTATATAAACTAGGATGACAAAGCACATTTTATACCACAAAAAAACATGGCAGATCACTGAAATGTGCATGAAAACATAATTGCAAGCAGCTTCAAGACTAAAAGCAAATATTCAATTTCATATTAAAAAAACAACAAAAAAAAAATCACTGAAGGGAATCACAGGTACCTCAGAGACAAAATTACTTGCTCAGTTACATTGAGAGAGAACTAATTGCTCCCAAATTAATAGAATGGGTTTTTTTCTGCATTGAGCAGCAACTGAAATTTATCAGGTCTACTAGCACAGCTCACAAGGTAACAGTAAATCCAGTGATGCCTGCCCAGTATGTTGTTTCATTTGCATGATTAGTAACTATCAGCAAGTGTGCAAATTACCTAAAGCCACAGATTTAGGTTCAACATTGTGTGTGCACAGTTATCTAATTCACAATCCATTAACTCCACAAAAAAAGCCAAACCCAACCTGAGTGCAACCCACATGTTCCCAGTGCTTTCATTTTCAGACTGGCCCATACCACTCAGTTTTGAGCAACTGAATTTAACCCCCATCCCCTCCTCAAAGACAGTCACCAGTGCAGTGAATGACACCAGTGGCTGCTCTTGGATGTGAATTCAATGCCTGAACATCACAAGTTTTTATGAAAAACAATTTATGAAAACATATGTAGTTAGCAATAGTTAGTAAATCATTGCAGCCTCTTTTTAAGTGGAACTAATGGCAAAAAGCAGTTCTGAGGGAAAAGGTTAAGGAAGCTATATAGAAACTGATGAATAAAAAAGCTGACATAGTAGAGAACCCACCTTTAACAGTTACACAGCTCATTACATTTCCTGAGCTGTGCAAAACATTTCTAAATATAAAATATTTAGTTTGTGCCATAAAAAGCACATAGATCAGAGATTTTTAAACCCAAACAGGACCTTATGTTGTTGTCATCAAGGTTTAGGGCCATTATTAAAACAGGCTATTTTAAAAGCCTTTTTAAAACAAACCAACCCCCTACTTTTTATCCCACTTTAAACAGTTACAGGGCTAGTGAGTTAAAAACACAAGCCAGAGGTACATTTACAAACCTCAAAGAACATTTGCACATTTGAACACACAGACACTCCAGAGCAGAATACAGCTCAGAAACTTTAAAGAGCCAAAATGGATTCCCATAAGCATAAAATTTCAAGCATTTTTCCCATATCCACTGCTTCACCCCTCTCCTCTTGAACATCTTCTGCCTAGTGTGCCCTATTTTTCCAATATGGCTCTTTGTCTAGCACATGGTAAATGGGATTAAGAAGCAGAGGTGACTGAAATAACTTTTTTTCCTCATTATTTTTCATGTGGATTAATTTCCTACACTTCATGGCCACAGATTTCACCAGAAGATGCAGCGAATTGTGCAGGGTTGTGAAAAATAAGCCAGACAAAAGGTGCTGATTAAACAGCACCACTAGATGTGAACATGAAGCCTGGGGAGGCCACTGCTATTTTAAATAGTCACAGTGGCTGCTGGTCTGGCACTTGTGCTCCTTGTAATTTAATGCAACATTCATTGCCACATGATCCCAGTCTCAATATTTCTCTTATGTTGATCTGTTGATCACTATAAGAAGCTCAAAAGGAGATATTTCTCCATCTTGACCACAGTTTGCCATTCAGCTAACACAGGCCAAAAAAAAAAAAAAAAAGAATAGTTAACATTCTGCATATTTTATTGAGGGGTCAGATACACAGACACCAAAACTAAAACTTGAGAAAAGAGGACCATGCACTGGACCAGCACTGTCTGAAGTCAGTGGCAAGAGGCAGCCTTCCCAAACTCCCCCTCAGCAGCCAGCTCCCCAGTGAGCAGTTTAACTGACCTCTTAGCCAGCCAGTCTAGGTGGGACACAAGAACAATCAGGCAGGCCTATTTTAGAAGGGACTACCAGGTAGATTAATCACCTAAACCAAATGTGAAACTGCACCCTTTCATGCTTTGATGGAATGTCTCTTTCTCTGGCTCCATCAGGATAGATGGTCCCAGCACCCCTGATCCTTCCCAACTGCCTCATTCAATGCAACTGCTTCATCAGCTGAACAGTGACCTGGGCTGAGGAATTTACCTAAATGGAAAATATACCAACAAAGAACTTTATTTTTAGTAGGAATCATCATCTCAATCTAGTTCATTATACAGTTACACTCCTACTGACACAAAGAAAGGCAAAAAACAAGGACAGAAATCAGCTGCCAGGGACTGCTCACACCAACACAGCTGCTAGAAAAAAGTCTCCAGACCAATGTGTGGGGGAGCAAATGTTTCAACTGCAGTTCACTGCTTCAGTATTAGACATGAGGCAGAGACCATGTGCCTCAGACTTCTAAAGTCTGTATGCCTTCTCCTAGCATATCAAAATGAGTTAGTAATTAATTAACTATTCCCTTGCCTTTTAAGAAGAAGCTTCAATATTCAATATAAAAATTAATTTAGCTGAAATCAATCAAGTCTATTCTTAAAAACAGCACACATCTCACAACCCTCTTCCACATCAACTCTAAAAGCAAATGAACAAAGAATACCAGGAATATACACAACTCAGTCATTTATGACTTAAAGTAAAATGACTGACCGAAATAATTACACTCACTAGAGTCCAGGCTATCTTTATTTGCACTCATTCAAGTTTAGGGATCTTCTGGGATTTTTCTGTGTTTTATTCTCATTTATTTTTCTACTTCCTTCCTAGGATCACATACAGGCTCTTCAATCATATGAATATGAAGCAAGGCTGTAGAGAAAGACCCTAGAGAGCATTATGTGGTCATCTAATCCTTCTGCAATTGTTAACTTATATAAAACCACAATCTTTCACATCACCTGGGTAGAATATTGTAAAACACTAAACTGAAAGCAAACTTAACTATAGAACAGCACAGAGTTCACACACTAGTTTTTTGCCTAGATCTTTTTTCACCCAAACCCAGCATTTGTGCACAGTTCATACAATCCCAACAGGAACTGCAACTCAAAAAAACCCCACTGAATGACCACAAGGGAAGAGTTCCAGGGTCCAGAAATATCAGTAATCCATTCAATTAATCAGAATTCCCATCAGAATCTGGAATGTCTGACCTTCAAATATGCGATCCAGACGCTGCCGCTTCACTTTGTGTTTGTCCATTAGAGACATGGAGTGGAAGCTCAAAGAACGTCTCCACACAGCTTGCTGAGGGTCTGCAAGCCAGCCACAAGTCAGAAATTCTCACTGCCCTTTTTTAGAAGCTTTATTTTCACCTGTGAACAGAAAGATAAACTTCTTAAACTTAAAAATACAGCGTCGGGTTTTTCCCCCCTCTGTTCTTTTCAGAAATCTGTATGTAATTCAAAGTTCTTAAAATCAAATGAGGTGAGCTGGCATTTCCCAACAAACCCCCTTCTGAACGTGTAGAGATGCAAAGTGGACAGCACAGCTCAAACAGCCAGTATCAGAAATGCTCCAAGGCAGTCACTGTTTTCTGCCTTTTAACTTCCAAAGACATTTTTGCCCTTTCACTGAACACACCACCAGCTAAAGAAGGTATCTTGGGCAGGCACAGGTACAGGATTCCTGGGAAGTGACAGACACGTGTCCACCTGGATTGAAACTGGAAAGCCACACTTGGCACTGCAATGCTCACAGCAAGAGAAAATTCTTTGTTTTCAACTTTTAAGCTTTCGGTTGTAAAGTTAAACCAGATACTTGCAAGGTAAAGGAAACAATTCAAGTGGCACAGACATGAGGAAAAGCATCACAGTGACAACACAGAATGCCAACTCCTATATCAAGCAAATGGCATTTACAGCAGGTTTATGCATGACTAGGCAAGCTCTTTGGCAGCAAAGACAACTAAGCACTTTTCAGATACCGTGTGGCTGGGCAAGACAGCATCAGGGTATTGCAACAAGCAGGCTGCATTTAAAGCCAAACCACTGAGAAGCAGGAAGGGGGGATGGGGAAAGGGAACAGAAAAATCCCTCAACAAGAACCCAGTCGTAGCAGGAAGCTATAAAATACACACAATGGATGGGGTAAAACTACAAACACAGAACACAGCTTTATCCTCCTTTAAATTTCTGAATAGACTTGGAGAACCAAACTCAGCAAATGCTGTATTGCACTCACAGTGAACATTAAAATGAGTCAAATAACCCACTTCTCTCTTCCTTTTTATTCCTGCCCAACAACTTTTAAAATCAGTGGATAGCATTAAACTACAAGTCACTGAATCTAGATACCTGCTTGATACTTCCCAGAGGGTAAAACCAAACATGGCACATTTCATCAACATACAAAGATTCATGCACTCAGAGAGAAGGAACTAAAAAAAAACCCATTTGGTGTATCAAGAACTGCACGTTATTATTAAAATACATATCTTTACCAATACTGCCCTGCTTGATGCTTTCTTTGTGCTTATTTTCATTTTCATCTTAAAACAGAGTTAATGTGTAATATTCATCAAGCTTTTAACACTTTGAGTCTCATCCTTCTCTTTCCTTTCCCTCCACAGCTCTTTTTTATTTTTTTATCCACAAATTCAAGATTGTTCTAGTGGTTTGCATAATGGCTGATTCCAGCTGAATATAACATCCCATCATTAATGGGCATTTCCCACCAACAGGAAAAGAAAAATTGATGAAGAATGCAAAATCCCATTTTTCTTTCCTCTTAAAAACCTGAAAGAATGTTGCCTTTTTGAAATTTTCCATTACATTTCCCAACAGTCATTATTCTCACAAATACAGCATTCTTTGATATTGAATATGGTTCTGTTGTAAGACTGCAGAAATAGAGCAAATCTAACATGCATTTTAAAACCCTAGAAGGTAGCTATATAGCCACCTGCCTTTGCTACAGCAAACATCTCAAATTCAAGTAGAGAATCCTAAACAAGACCTGAATTTATTTGCTTATCACTTCTGGTTTATAATCTACTTACTTCAATAGTGACATAGAGCTAGGGGATAAGAAATAGAAACCAGAATATAATGAACATTTTAAATACTTGTCTTGCTTTAAATTTTTATAGCTTGTTTAGTTTTACATCTTGTAGAAACATATATGCCTGCTGGCCTTCTTGTGCTGTTTTGTTTCTTCAATCAGCAGAAGATTTTTCTGCTGTAGTCATTTATGTACAGAGCTGGATGACAGCTGCAAAAAAACCAGACCATCTGTAACTACTGACCTACCACTGAAAGTGTCACCAGATGTTTTCTGTCTACAGTAGCTTCAAAACATATCTCATAAATCAAGTAGGTTTTTCTTTTAAAGATTGTTTTACATGTATTCTTATTCCTTTTAAGTTGTAATAAGTTAAACTAAAACCCACATATTTTTTTGAGCAAAAAATTAAATTAACATGTTAATACAGTTCTAAATTTAACCCTCATACATTTTTATTATACTTCATGTTCTAACACAAAGAGAAGATGATAATATGGCAAGCACTTCCCAGCAAAACAAAAGCCTTATAATTATGGCAGCATTAGTTACTGCAATTACTAAACCACAACATGAATAATTGTATTTGAGAAACTCACTAAAAATACAAGCACACTGCCTAATGAGTCAAAAATCAGAACACAAGATACCAAATATTAAGTAGTAAAATAAAGACTTTTGTAGTTCAATATTTTAAGTTAAAATAAGAATGCAAGTGATTTAAAAATATATACTGCTTACCATCTATGTTATGTATTACATACAAAGCCATTGGAGCTACTATCAATGTACAGTATTTTTAAGCAGAACAAATTTAGATTAAAATATACACTGTTGAAAACAATATCAGCCTTTGTTCTTTCAGTTAAGCAGATGATTCCAGTGTTTGAAAATATTTTTAGAGACTATGCCTCTGGGTGTTGCAGTCTGGAACATTTAGCTCTTTCTTGAGAAGGCAAGAGCTTTACTCTTCCTGAAACTTCAAAATAAAAAAGGGAAGCTCCAACAACTTTTATAGGAAAGCAAGCAAGTCTTACAGGCTAGAACAGAATAAGTAAATAAGTCAACTTTTATATCAGTTTTCCAACAGATAACAGTGGTAATGGAGTAAAGAACAAACACAAGCTGTCAGTGAGAATATTTGAAGGAAGGCACATTCAACTCCCAGGGTCTTCTCTCCAAAGGAGGAGGATAAGGAAGCAACTAAGAATAAAAAAATAAAAATAAAAAGGCAAACTAGGAGGCTCATTATACGCACACTGGTATATTGAGGCAACTCCAAATGATGAGAGCAGAGCTCCCATCAATCCAGAAAGGTGCCACGTGGGAACATTTCCTTTGCTCCAGTCAAATGGGAGAACCTTCCATGGACCAGATCACGTTCCTATTAAATTCAAACAGGCAGAGAAAGCCTGCCAGAAAAATGTCAACTATATCCTGAATAACCTCTGGGTAGTTAGTCCACTCACACAAAGATACAGAAGATAAACTCTTCTGAGCACAGACTTTCACCTGTGTAACTATGAACAGCAAAAGGCTGATCCCAACCTTCACCTCCCTCTCAGCTTCCTCTGCATGGAAGGACTTGCAGGCTGTCCCACATCTGGTGATAGAGCATAAGAAATCCAAACCAGACATGAAATTCACAGAACATACTGAGAGATCATTAACTCATTGAGAATAAAGTAGTGAAGCTTCATGTTACCCTTGGGAATCTCAATCTTCATTTAATTTAGCCATTATAATACAGATGTTCTTTGGTCTAAAATCACATTAATTTTTTTCCTACTATTAACTTTCAAAAGGTATAGAGTTATTGTAACAAGAAATGTAAGCTTATATTCCATATTTCATTGCCATCTGTTTTTGATGGCAAATAAAAATTATTTTGATGACATGAAATTTCTTTCCCTCCTGCCCAAATTGATAATATCTCTATTTTCCATGACACCTCACAAGTGCCAAAATGTCTGTTCTGCAGAGCCCTGGAAGCAACAAGTAAAGATAATGAAAATGTTGTTCTCTTTTTACAGATATCTTAATTATTCTAAATAATTAGATATTTTGCAGTAACTGCGTATTTCAGACAGTAAAGAGGTTTATTTCAGATAGTAAATAGATGACCTAGTTCCAACCTTGGCAGGGACAGGTCAACTTTGCTGATGACACCAAACTGGGAGGAGTGGCTGACACAGCAGCAGCTGTGCTGCCATCCAGAGAGACCTGGACAGG